>VWYP01031341.1:465084-580400 GCA_013400435.1 Pycnonotus jocosus
GGGGGGAAATAGGAATGAACCAAAGGGAGAACTGGGGTACATAAAACTGTAAAGTAACAAAGAAATGGATTACAAAATTAGAATTTAGGTGGAAAAAGCACCACTACAGTTGGGATTAAGGGTTATCAGTCTGTTAATTTAGTATTCACTTTCTAAACTGACCTCAAATTTATCCCCTAATGTAGGATTTCATATTTTACCCTTGCACTACATATACATGTGTATGTATGTGCTTTTGTGTGTACATCAAAAAAGATTCTGTGACATTTTACTGGGCCAGCTCTCCATCATAGTTTTCTGTCATTCCTACCACTTGACCAATGAGTTCCACATCTGTTTTGAATGAGCAATGGCAGTCTCCAAAGGATCTCCTACTTTATAATTTCTTCTCATTTTATAATTGTGGTGTAGTGGCTTCCTCCAAGTCACTGCTCTGTTGCCTCTTGTGAAATGGTCATAGCAGCTGCAACTCTGATTCAAATTCTTGTGAAAGTCATCCGAATACTCTTGTCAGACATGAATTGTCTTGTCAGGCATAAAATTAAATGCAGACAAATTAAACTGGCATAAAATTCAAAGGAAACAGTCCACAAAATATTTTGCTGGTGAGCCTCACTGAAAACTGCAGCACTGAATCTGTGGCCCTGATGTTTGATGGACTTTGAGAGAGATGGAATGATGCTCAGGCTATGGCTGGTGTCAGTAAATTTTGTGGTACTGAAAAACATTTCCAGGCACTAGATATCAATCCTCTTTCCTGCTAAATTGCTGAAATGGCTCTTGCATGTCTTCATTCCATACCAACCCTCTGGATGGTTCCCAGGCACTGTTTAGGACACGTCATGTGTCAGGGGCAATTCCCAAATAACCTGTTTGGAAATAGACAAACCACCTGAGAGATTAAGAGGGTGTAATAGCTGGAGTGTGAGCTGTTTCACGTCTCTTGGGCACCATGTCAGTGAATGGTCCCAATTGTATTCCATCTCCTGCTAGAGACATAGCCTTAGGCTTCAGGCTCCATCTGACATGCCATCCTATATGCTTCACTCTAGTAGCCTCAGTCCTATCATTTCTCTTTAATCTGGTGATATTAGTCATATCTACAGCTGGAGACCAGTCCCCAGCACTGATTAAAGTATTAGCTGAGCTACAATCATGTTACCTCTGGTCTGTCAGGTATTTTTGCAGGTGGTACATCCTCTGTGAGCCTCAGAATGACAGACTGAGTGGTAATAAAATTAGTCTTGTAACAGATCTAGCAAATGACTCACAGGCCACAAAGAATAAGGCAACCAGTTTATGAAATCCAGGGCATTTTTCAGTTCCTGATGAAAAATAAAAATCACATAAATTGAATATTTTTTCAGGAACTTTTCTTTATTTTCCAAAGGATTTTTCTGACATTAGTTGTTTTTGTAAAAGTGTCATTAAGATACAAGTCCAGTGAAATCCTCTATGACTCTCTACCAACTTGTGGGAGTCTGTGGTAAACGGTGGCTGCAGTATATGGGATTTCACTGGACTGTTGCTCCAAAATGGTATAAAGAGCCTTACTGCTCCAACTCTAGAAAGCCCAGTGGAAACAGTGATTGTCACAGCTTTAAGCACAGTGCTGATTGATTCTTGTTGGAAAGAACTCTACATTTTTCACAGAGAGGTTCTGGTCCCCTTGGTCCCTGGTTTCACAGTAACTAAAGTGGCAGGCCAGTAAAGCTCAGTGGAAGAGTTCGGGTTTGGGATTTCTACTGTAAACTTGAGGTGAAATGGATCCAAACAAACACTGTCTGCCCTCTCCTAAGTGACAACTTGATTGATGCTCTTGCAGAAATGGTGTGCATCCATCTTCACCCTCTGCTGAAGCATCTGCTTAAGGGGTAACAAGTCACCTGGGTCAGAGATCTGTGGCTAGAGTTGGACCTCTCTGGTAAATCAAAAGACTGGAGAAATTATGCTGGATTTGGCTTCTAAATTATTCAGATAAGACAGTCTATATGGATGCTGAAATGAAACACATGAAAGATGAGCTCTGGGGGAGATTAGAAAAAAGGTAGTCCAGAGCTGTGAAAAGCCTGAGTTTTGGCAGAGAGGTCTGCAGTCAATGGCTTATCAGATGCCTGGGACACGCTTAAAGTTGGTTGCTCTTTTGACTAAAGATGCTCTAAAAACAGTGTAACAGCCCAGAGAAAGAAGGTGACTTCAGGAGTTTTCCTGTTTTCTTGCATGTCACAGCACTGAAATTCGTCCTGGAAAACCTATAATTTAATACTACCAATAGCTAAAAAAAATCAATAGCGACCTATTTTTACCTGGCGACTCCTCTTATCCTGTGTAATACTTTTTTCCATCTCATCTGTTGACCAGACTCACTCGTGGGGGACCAGTGAGGCCCTTTTATCATCTGACATCTAGTGGCAGTGCTCTGCAATAGGGACGAGGTCAAAAAGAAAGCCGAGGATGTCACACTGTGGGAAAATTCTGGCCCTTCATGATCTCATATCGTGGGATCATTTCATTTTCTGATAACCAACCTACGGTTTTGAATTTGCAGTCTTCTTAATGCAGTGCTACACACTTTGTGGTGCAGTGACAAGTGTGCGTTTCTCACTAAAGCAGATGAAACATTTTGCATTTGAATTTGCATTGTGCCCTTTTATAATACAGTCTTCCTTTAATTCTACTTCCCAGGAATTTATGGAAAAAAAATCTTAGAGACTTTATTACAAAGTCTTTGCTGAGCTTATAACAGATATAAAATGTTTGAGATACAAAACGAAGAAAACATTGGCAAAAATTAAAAAGTCAAACATCCTTTCAAATCATCCAAATCATGCCTACTTATTTCCAAAGCCGGAAAATCCACAATTCATCACCTGTGCATTCATTTATTCTTTATCCACTTGGGCTCTCCTGAAGAGAGCTGGTACTTTGCTATGTCAGGAACACCACACCATGGTCTCTGAGTCCTTCATGCTCATAGGGCTGTAGCCCATATTTCTGGTCACCTGGAAAGCTAGGGATGCCTGCATGTCCTTAGGATTTCTTGTCATGCTGCTGCAGCCATCTTAGCAGACTGATACCTTCTCTTTTGGATATACTACATCTGAAAGAAATCCTAAAAAACTGAAAAATTCAACCAAATTTTGCTCATTGACGTGTCAATATTTTGATTGACAAAAATTGAGTATTTTCCAATACAAATTTTACTATTTTTATTGTACAAAATTATGATCAAAATAATCTAGATGAACATATGATTATTAGAAAAGTCTGGCAATGCAAACTGAGTTATTAGTTTATTAGTATGAAGACAGTGTGGTGTATTTATACTGAAAACTTAGATCTTACACTGAATGAGGTTTGATTCAGAATGAAAGGAAATTGTAGTTTTGGTATTTTCTGTGATATCAAACATTCAGGTTCTGATGATTTTTGGTTATTTACATTACCTTTCTCTAAGGCAAACAGGAATATGGCAAAGAAGTCTGAACAACAACGTTATTGCAGTATGTAGAGTGTATATTATTTTGTAGATGGTTAGTGCTCAGCTTTTCTATTTTGAATAAACAGATTGTGCTGTAACATGAGCTATGACATGTACAAGCCCTTGTCTACCATTAGCACCAGAAAAATACTATTATTTCCACTATTTTTCTCAAAAGAGAGATGTAAAATTTCTACTGTGCATGGAGATAAACTTACTAAATGTACATGGTGATGAAACAAGACATCTGTCTCTTTGTCAGATACCATACACTGCTGATAATTCCAGCTGCCAGCCAAGGATTACAGCACCATGGGTGCAGAAAGACAATTGATTCAGAGTAAGAGAAAGGATAGGAACCCCTCTCTCTTGCAAACCAGTGTCTCATACCTATGCCGTGTTACTGAGTGTGCAAACTTTGTTTTCTTCAGGGTGCAAAAAAATCCCCAGCAGCCCCTTATTTCTCTTACAGTGTCAGCCCAGCCTTGGTGACCAACAGTAGGTGCAGAGACCAGGTTTTTAAGTGGTCCATGCCTCACTCAGAATGGTTCCTGGCCCCATGCTGAAGGAGGAAAAGGCTCTCAGAAGTTTCCTTCTTCATGGAGATAACCATGTGCCTTTTTTTGCTAAGTATTGCAGAAAACTTTTACCTGAGATCTGTATCCACCTTTTCTCTAGGTCTCTGCTGTCAGCCACACATAGGGAAAGTGCTCAGTAGCTGACTTGGGCTGACTTCTGGTGCTAAAATACTTGCCTTTGGCCACATGGTTTGAATGTGTCCAAAGGACCATTCATTGGTCTGAGCTCAGCTGTCTCCATTGGGAATGTGGACAGCTCTTACCAGGATTTTGGGCACAGAGTGCTCCACAAAATGAAAACATGCAAGGCAAGTGACTAGAGTGAAGAAGATGGCTTCAAAACCATTCTCATGTTAAAGTCCATAGTTCCTTTGTCCTTTCCTCAGATAGATGCTCTAAGAGATAAGATCTTTACTCCTGTCTGTTGGCAGTATGCTGTCTAAGCTCAGGATGATTTCTTTTTCCACATGCATTTTGTTTCACCCTCACTTTAAAGCTTTAAGAATGGCATAATAATGGTCAAATTCATCCCAAATTGCAGAGACTCTTCCTGATGTTCAAGCATCTTTAAAGGATCAGATCCAGTCAGGAGGACACCAGACACAAGGATATAGGTGGAAATAACATACTTAAATACTGGAACTTGGCCTTCACAATGTAACCAAATTCTTACAGAAATGTTAGGTCTGCAAAAATATTTCACAGCATATTCAGGGATGAAAGAAAGACCTCTGTATGTCCCTTTGCACAATTTGCATTTTGTTTACACCTCTGCCTTTTGATAACACTGATTCCCAAAATTATGGCCTCCAGTAATCTGCACCTGAAAATAATCTTTGCAAAACCAGAGGCAGAAGCAGAAAGTTTTGCAAGGTGGGGGTGAAGCTCTGGGAAGGATAGTCCAGGAGACTACAAGGGGAAGAAACATGAGGGGATCCATTCTCATTTATGCACAGATCACTTTGGATGTACTGGTGTGAATGTGCGTTTCTTCAGCCAAGTTCTTGAGGAGTAGCCATGCTTTGTGTGAACTTTGCTGGGACAGTACATTTTAATTCTTAATGAGCACAGATGTCCCATTAGGGCTATGACTGTGCAAAAGATTTCAAAAGTAGTGTTACTTAAATACATGTTGGAATCTTGGCATGAGCTTGAAGGATCTGCTGAATCAGCGCCTTCTTCTCTAATAAATCCTGTCCTCTGGCTCACAATGTACATAGGCTGCTCTGTGTTCCTGAAAATGAGGAAAGAGTTATCACACTCAGAAATCAAAAAGGCATCTTTACTAGTAGTCATTCTCCTTCCATACTCTGTACATATCCATAAACAAACTGTTCTTGACTTGCAGAATTTTGCTGCAGAACACACCTGTACATGTTTGGTCTACTCTGGAGATCAGTGTAAACTTTCCTTCCTTCCTTACACTAAGTGGATTTATTTTACACTAAAAGCCTGGTCTGTTTGCACTAATCCTGTTTAAAGTAGTATGAAGTGATAAATGCACTGTTCAGCTGCTTGGAAAATTATAACCAAACCAGAAATTGCATCATGGTTTAAAGAGGTCATATATTGATTTTGCAAATCATGTCCTCTATAATTTTTGGTGAAAATCAAAGAAGTAGTTATAAAAGTAATGGTGATAGTCTGAAACATAGCTAGAGGTAAATATAGGCATAAATATATATAAATATATCTACATTACATGCATGGACACACATTTGAAAAATGCTTCTCATTGCTTTTTGTAAACTATATATTTTTCATCTTTATTATCAAGTTGCTCTGTTTAATAATGACATTTCCCATATGCCTGTAAGTATTTATTTTTTGAAAATACCTGCACTTTAAAGTATCTAATTTTCATCCTAACTACTGCAACCCTTTCCGTCTAGGGCAAAACATCTTTTACTAGCTCCTGTAATAGTTGCTGATAATTTAGGGGACATGGTCCTTCAGAATACAGTGTCTAGTACCCTCTCAGTGCTTTTCTTTATGTTTTCCCTTTGGGGATTTTGAATCATCACCAATATGACAAACACACAGCTCAGCTTATTCAATTTAAATTATCCTATTAATTGATTTAACTAAGCATTTTTCATTTTCAAGTCTAAGTGCTTCTCCCGGCATACTTTTCTCTCTATAAAATACGTTTATGCAGACTTTTATTTAGAAAATGGTGAGCCGAGCAACCACACGGTGCAATGAAGCATCTGAGGGGCTGAGCTGTCGGAGCCAACCTGGAGCCGACGCTGAGGTGGCTGTGAGGGCGGGGTGCCAGATATGAACGGAGGGTGCCAGATGTGAGCGGGCGGTGCCAGATGTGAGCGCTAGGTGGCAGCGGTGACCGCGGGGTGGCGGCTGTGAGCCCTGGGTGACATCCTGTGTGTGGTGACAGCTGTGACTTTGGCGTGCCAGCTGTAGCCACTGGGTGCCTTCTATGGCCATGGGGTGCCAGCTGTGAGCCCTGGGTGACAGCGGTGACCTCGGGGCAGCAGCCACTTGGTGAACCCCCACTCCCAGACCAGGGGATCCCGAAGCAGGGGCAGTGGCAGTGCTGGCAGGTCCCTGCAGGCTGTGTCCATGAGAATTGTTGAGCTGTGCTCAGCCTGGTGA
Source organism: Pycnonotus jocosus (assembly GCA_013400435.1). Lineage (NCBI taxonomy): Eukaryota > Metazoa > Chordata > Aves > Passeriformes > Pycnonotidae > Pycnonotus > Pycnonotus jocosus. The sequence continues at coordinate 471,757 of VWYP01031341.1, forward strand.
AGTTCATAACTCCAACCTGCTGCAAGAAGCAGCATTTTCTTTGGGGGCCTGTGCTAACCATCCTTATCTGCAGCAAATATTCCAAAAGCAATCGCCATCTTCGTCAGCCCAAGGTTAAAGAGACAGCCAACAGCCACAACATCCAGAGGCTGAGCTACCCACCTCAGACCCAGACCCAGTCTTTAGGAGCTTATGTTGGATTTTTATCTGATTGTAACCTTGTGCTGCTCATTAAGGTGGAGGTTGTACGGCCCTTGGTTCCATCAGCAGCATTTTTTCCTATCATACAGAGAGGGCATTTCCACATCTTCACTGCTCCTTTAGTCCCTGCAGGCTGTAGAACCCCAGAGAGCCTGTGCAGACTCACATGCATCCACATGGGAACAAGGTACTTTAAGGAGGACACAAAGACACAAATGGATCTATGTCCACTAACTTGCCTAAAGTTAGCAAGACACAGTGCTTACAGACCATAAAAACACAGGAAGCCTGGACTGCTTGAGGAAAAATTCTACAGACTTCCCTTATCCCAAGCTGATTTAATCAATGAATGTAGACAAACCATGAAAAAGTCTAATTTACAGCTAGAACCACAGAACCCACATCTCAAACGTCTGGATCCTCTCTGCAAAGTACATGTGCGAGGTACACTCAGTAAGATCACTGAGATGGCTGTCATTAAAAGTGTTCACCCTGCAAGGCTCTCTACCTGTGTGTGTAGACCTCAGAAAAGTGCTCTCCCTGTGTCAGCCAGGCCCCTCATCCCCAGTGCGCCACTCATCTGCAGTTCTTGTTGATGTCCTGTTTCAGCACCTGCAATGTCTGCACTGGGTTTCAGTTCTCTGCTTTGGGTATGGGTGTGTCTGGTGGACCAGTGTTCAAAAAGGTTTAAACTCCATAAACTGTTCAAAGAGTATGTTTGCTACCAGCATTCAAACACAGCCTTGCACCTTCCATTCCTGTTATGAGGATTTGGGCAATTTGCAGCAAGGGGCATGAAGTTATGAGCGAGTGCAGGGAGGAATGGTTATGTACAGCCAGGTAATAACAAGTTCTTTCTTTATACATTAGTTCCCATGCTTGTCCTTTTTCTTCCTTTAAGGTACCAAACCCTTAAAGAAAATTCTGTATCAGTTTTCTCCAGGCTTTGGGGGTCTCTCTCTGTCACCTGAGAGCACAGGGGAGAACTGCTCACTTCAAAGGGTACAGTGTGGCTTTTCAGCTCTGCTCTAGCAAGTATTTGATCATACATAGTTCCTGCCCCACTCTATTAGCTGAAACATTCCCATGCCATTGTCAGGAGATTGGGTTCCTGTAGGCAAAGAAGTAAGCAGGACTTTTCAGGACAATCTACCAGGAGTGCTGTAGTTTGTGTGCCTCAGTAACGCATTACATTTGGATGAATAATTTCCTCATTTCAGTTCGGTCTCATCATCTTAGGATCTTATAATTCATTTGAAAAACAGCTGTTGAAAACATAAATTGAATGAGAAGCAAATGACCATTTTTCTTAGTGACATGAAACAACTGAAAAGACAAGTGCAGATTAGCTGTCTCCTTGGTTTTCTGTAATTTTCACTTTTCCTTGTCTGCCCTCTCAAACTCATCTTGTCAACAGTAGAGGGAGTACAATATTATAAAACTAAATGGAAATCTGCTGTGGAAAGTAAGAAGAATGTTTAGTAAAAACACTGAGAAAATTATTTCAGCTTGACCACATGGGATGCTGTTTTCTGTGTGTCTTGTGTGTCCATCTGCTCCCACAGCAACTGGAGGTACTGGCTGATTTTTCCCAGCCAAACTGAAATTCCACAGTTCCTATTCAAGCTTCATGGAAAATAGCGGCTGGCTAGAGGAGGAAAATCCCTGTTGATGGGAAGACAGATAATTCATCCTTGGCCAGGCTGTGAGACCAGTGGCTGGGCACCCCATGGGTAACTACACAGCATTACTCAGCTAGATACCAAAGTATAGTGTAGGGACATGCATTATGAGGAGCTGTAGGAGGCATTAGAGAGAGGGAGAGGTGTTGGGAACTCTTCAGGGCTGTGGGAGGATATGGTGAGATGCAAGAGGTAATCCTGTGCTGTCCAGGCTCCTGGCAGAGATGGAAGGATCGGACCACCAGTAACCACCCTTCTGTTCTGACAGTCTTATTCTGGTTCCTCCAATAAAATAACAGTCAGAGAGGAAAAACTGAGTGACCAAACACTGCCACTAATCAGAAGTCAAGCCTTTCTGTGTTGCAAATGACTTTTTAGGCCTTCTTTGCTAATAAAGGAAAATCAATACTGATTGCTTTATTCATTTTCACAGGTGACCTGTGAACATGAACCCCACGCTGATTTAACACAATGCCAGAGCTGCCAGTCAGAAAACTTCAGTAACTACGGTTCACTGTTAAAGATTAACTTGCCTTAAAACCGGGGAATTATATGAATTATGAAACAATGTTTCACCTGAGAAAAAAAGGAGCACAGGGTAACTATGATGTTTGTTTACATATCTGAAGATAATGGAACTTGCCTATGTGTTGCAAAGAACTGAACAACCTCCTCTATCACTCAGTGATTAAACGTTTCTTGAAGTTAAAATTGCAATCATGTTACACACTGAGCAGACTGTGTGTGAAAGAGTAATCTTGCCTTTGAGTATAAACACTTGGGTGTAACTTGGCAGCTTCTGTGACTGTGCTGTTAAACTGTGCTTTCTACTATGCAGCCATTAACTTCATTGATTGCTGGAGAAGAGTTTAAGGAGCCTGAAAATACAGAAATAGGTAAGGAATTGTCTCTGTCCCACCTGCCTCCAGCATACTCTGCTCTTTTTGTGTGGGATATCACAATCACTCCACAGTGATAGTGCAAGCAGGTGCCCTCAGACAACTTTATCACTGGCTTGTGGTGATAAAAAAGCTGCAGTTGTAACTTGTCAAAAAAGCAAACATCATCGAAGAGAAATGTAGTATGTCCTATTCTGAATAAAAACTGAAAGATACTCATCAAAGATACTATTAATCCCACCCAGCCTTATCTGTCTGAAAGTTAGCTGCTCTAAGCTGGTTGGGTAGCTCTTCCCCTGCAAAGAGATGTTTTCTCTGGAGGCTGAAGACACTGGTTTGCCCCAACATAGTCTTTGAGTGAGGGAGGAGAAGAAGACAAGAGAAGACAAGAGAAGATGAGATGAGACGAGACGAGACGAGAAGTAACGTTGTGGGAAATGTCTTCCTCTTCTTTCAGTTTGGGGATCTTCCCTAACTCATATATCTAGACAGAAAGCTGAAGCAGATGAATCTCCCTCAAATGTCTACCATGCTATCCCCTTTTAAGCTTAAATTTTCTTAGGGATCTATATGGTGATGGTGTTCACCATGATTAGACTTGTGGATTAGTGAAACATCACATTTGATCCTTTGCTTTGGTTTCCCGGTGGGAACAAAGCCAGTGGGTTTCTCACAGCAATAGCTGCAACATAGTGGTATAGCTGCTGTTTACAGCAAATCAGGTGGGCAAGGTTCATGCTGGGGTCATTGCATTGCTATAAAAATACACAGCAAAAAGAAACATTTTACTAAAGCATGCAAGACAAATATGTGAGAACCAGGGAACAGCAGGACAAACCAGTACTGAGACCAAGTTCTCAGATATCCCCAGCCATGCAAGCAGCATGGCCAACAATTTGGCAGGGTATTCTGGGACTGTTTCCAGAACTAAATGTAAGATAGGTACCTGGAGAGGATATGACTGTGACTCTATAGATTTTGTCTGATTTTGTGAGGAGTTTGCATGGCAACATGCAATAAACGTCAGATGTATGTAAAGCACGTGGTTTGTATCAGCAGAGCAAAAATTGTGCTCCATGACATGGTAGTTGAACCTATTGAACTGGGCAAGGCTGATTTGTGAAGGATGTAATTCATAGCTTCAGAAAAAGTGGTCACTGATTAAGTGTTAATTGCTATGCTATAAAGACTGATCAGAGTGATTATCAGGTGAGAAAATTTATTTAGACATTGGGACTTAAGGGTGATTTTGGTGGCAAAGTACTGTTGTGATGTGAAAAGGACAAGGCTGCAACAGCCAAAGAAGAGAAGGACAAGATGCAGGAAAGTTCATCTTCTGCAGAAGGCAGAAAAGCGAGTCACTAATGAAAGCCTGTATCTTGCAGGTGGAGAGAAAAGAAGCTTGCTCTTTGGAGAGAAAAGAGGGAAAGCACAAACATTCTATGCTGGAGGGATATGAGCATATTAACCTGCAGCCTTTCACACATCAGAAAAGTAGAATGCCTTCAACAGATGAAGTAGAAAACATGTGCCATCAACCTAAAATTGTTTATTGCCATAATATTAAAAAAATCTCCAAACTATCTGGAGAATAAAGTAATTTGTACAATTTCCACTTAAGGGAAAAATGCAATTTTGTTCTAGTCTTTGAAAATAAAATTTGAGCTGACATGTTAATTTATTAAAATACATGAAAAGCATTATGTAAAATAGTCCTGTTGCCTATTCTGTAGAGCCGTGTACATACAAACAATTTCTGAGACCTTTGGAATGGTATTTATTGTCTTTTGCTGAATGTAAGAAAGTTTACTGATACTAGCAGTTAAACCAGCTGTTACTCTTCATTTCTCTGATAACTTTTTTAGCAATAGGGTCAAACTCCCACTGTTTTGATCCATGGAAGAAGTAGAATAATCCTGAAAATGAAAAAGTAAAGCATTATGTTATGGATACAAGAAATGGCTTCATTCTGACAAATCACCTTTGTACAAACAGAAGAGCGTATCTCCATTTCTGTCTTTTGCAGGATGCAGCAATAATGACATTCATCATAATTTCAGAACTTAAGATCTTTAGAACTAAAGTGATTTTACTTAAAAGCTCGTTTCATTTACCTTTCTGTTGAAAAACAGCATCAACTCTCTGACTGATTCCTGGAAAGTCATCGACTGTCAGTCTAGGATAACCCTTCTCCATGGACTGGCTGTTTTCATCAAACCTAAATCGTATGAAGGGAGACATGCATTTTTCCAGAGTTTAGACTTCAATTCTGCACAGAGTTAAGCAGCTTTTAAGAGATGCCCACCATCTGCAATTTAGTTGGTTTCACTGGGGTTGCAAGAGGGAATTGTGTTATTTACTAGCACAAATGGCTGCAGGATGCTGGCCATTGTGTTTTCCATGAGGTTGTTACTAGTTTTCTGGTAAAGGCAGGTACCACTCCAAAGAAGCATCCTAAGTGAGAAAAACTGAAGGAACACCCACATTTTTGACACTAGGGATAAGATTTACCTCCTCTCATGGTAAGAGTGTGACAGACAGTGCATGGAAACTGGACAGATTCATTCCTACTATAGCACATATTTACAGCATGAATTTTGACTCCTCTTCTCTGACTTTGATAAGATATTGTACATAGTCCTCTACTAGCTGACAGATTTATATGGAGGCAAGGAAGCAAGTTCTTCTTAACTGAGGACAATTGTTATGAGATGAGGCTAAATTAAGGGACTTGAAAGGAGGACTTGAAAGGAGAACCTAAAATGTTCTTGCAGATTTGAGGAACCCTCTCAGGAAAAAAACAAACAAGCAAAGAAAGCCTTTGCTTTACTTCTCCTTGGATACAAGAAATATTTTTCCCAGGCACATGAGGCTGAGTGAATGAGTTACTAGGTAAGAAATGCGTGTTGTGGTTTTCTTGCATGCTATTGTCTTGTGACCAAGGCAGTAAAATAACAATACAAGATAATGTAAATACTCTACCCAAATTAAACAAAACCAAAAAACAGGAAACCACAGGAATATCGAAATCCAGCTGACACTGTATCACTGAGGAACCCCCCAATTAGTCACAATAAAATCTGTGTGACCCACGCTTGCCTTGGTTGCCTGAGGAAGACCTTTGCAGCCATTGTCCTTGCACACAGAAGGAATATTTCAGCTTCCCAAAGCTTCCTTCGTTCTTCCACCTGCCTGCTCTTTGCATATCAGGACTCATTCATGCCAATTTGGGAGCAGGATTTAGAGGGAGCATGTCAAAAAGCTGGCTCTAACCAGTCGAAGACAGGAAAGGAACTCTCACTTTCCTTTTTCTGAAAGGAATAAAATAATTTAGGACTTTTCAGAAACCAGAGAAATCCTGCACAAGCCATCACAGCCAGCCTTCTGCTGAACTAGGTTAGCTTTGATCTTTAATTTTTAGAGACACTTTTTTATTTGTAAAAGTTCTCTAGATGCTGGAATTTTTCCACCTTCCAGGCACAATGTATCAAAATATGTCCATGTATCAAATGTCTACTTCAGGACACCCTTAAGCTCTCAAAAGACAAAGCTATACTCTTCTCCCTATGCAGGAGTCAAAGAAACACTTCCATGAAAAGTAGGATTACTAGAATTACCTGTCACTACCTAAAAGGTCTACTTTCTCTTTTATCACATAGACACTTTAATTTTTATCCAGATTATATCAGAATCATTCATAAGAAAACATCTGTCAATTCTTCTTACCTCCAGTACTTGTCACCTATGAAAAAGTCTGTCTTCCCTGTATTTTTATTACAAACAGCTGCATCAACTTTCTTGACACCTTTAGGGAAGCCCAGTGTGTTGATATTCTTTGGATAACCAAGCAACACCTGATATCCGCTGATAACCCAGAATTTGTTGCCTGTTAAGAGAAATTAAAATATTTTGTTTCACCACTCATTTTCAGACAGTAAATTATAAAATGCATTCCTTTAATGTAGGTTGTAGGAAAACTAGATGAAATATTCTGAGTTTTTATTTTATTTATTTGAAAAGTGAATTTTATGCACACATCTCTTCTTCCCACATAATTAAATTAAGAAAAAAATTAAAGAAAATCTCATACTTCACCTTTGAAAAGTAGGATCTGATCTTTTGTGTTCTCATATGCAGCTTCAATACCAGGAGTCAGATTTGGCCAGAAGACAGAAATTAATTCCTGTTCAGCTTCTGAGTTATCAGGATATACCCGCCATAAGTGCCTGATTTAAATATGAAACAGGTTTTGTAGTACATAACAAACCACAGAAACTTCTATATGTGTAAAAGAATGTGAACAACATTGTGACTTACAAGCTCTTTCTTGTCAGTGGAGCTACCTGGCTTGATGTGTCAAAAAGGAAGTAACTCCCTATGGAGTGCCTTTTTTTTTTTTTTTTTTTTTTTCTGGAAAGTCANCTTGGGTGTCTTTTTTTTTTTTTTTTTTTTTTTTTTCTTATTCTGTCTTTATTCTGGCATTTCATTGATACTGATTGATAAATGGGATCAGTTATAAGTAGCTGAATATTTCAGATTGTTCCTGCACTGTATAGCAAGAGGGTTGTAGGAGCCCAGGTAGGACTTATTGCAACCTCTTCAGCAGATGAATTCCCCAGATAATTTCAGGCTTGCAGAAATGATTGGAGGAGAGATGGGCTCAGCTGTATTATCAAACATACTTATTTCTTAGTTAGTTAGTTAGTTAGTTAATTAGATTAGTAAAAATAATTAAACACCTTAATAAATGTTCAAGGCCAGGTTGAATGGGTCTAGTGGGAAGTGTCCCTGCTTGGAACCAGATGATCCTCGAGGTACCTTCCAAACCAAGCCTTTATGTGATTCTCAGGAAATATTTGCATCATTAGGTCAAGTCACTACTCAGTGTAACCATCTATACATTTGGGAATAAGGTTTCATTGGGATTGAGGTATTTTCTGGAAAAAAATTAAGCATGTTTTTTCAGGGGATCCATCCTGTGAAAATATTAACATAGCTAAAACCTGATAAAACTTTAATTTCCATTACTTGAAATCTATTTGTCTCATTATAAATCCTGTAAACATGTGAACCTCAAAAATATTCAGTCTTTGTATAAATCAAGAAAAATTAAACCCCACACAGACAAACGTCATATCAGTGTTTACCTGCCCTTTAGAAAAATGACTTCTCGTCGGAGTGTAGTTATAGCATCAAAAGACATCTGGGAGCCACAGGTTTTAGGGGAGGTAGGAGTAGTTGGCCTTTCATCTGGGGCATTTGGTGGGGATCCTGAGGGAGATATTTTGGAAAGAATACACAAAATTGTAGAAATATTAAGATTTCCACACCTTGCTTTTTAAAAAATATTATGTGAATATGTTTAAGTTCATGATGAAACTTTGTGAAATAGATTATTTGTCCCCTGCTTACCTTTTTTATAAAGCCATGAATTTTACTCACCATAAATGGACTGAATGCCGCTTATGTCATCTGGAGAGAGGGGGAATTCACTGGGGCTGATGTAGGCATAATTGGGGAACATGAGTGCCCTCTGATCTTTAGAGTGGGAGAGACCCAGAGCATGGCCAAACTCATGTGCAGCAACAAGGAACAAGTTGAACCCTTAAGCAATGGATAGAGAGAAGAGATCACTCAAATTTACTCAGTAAATGGCTGATACAATCACAGCAGGGTTATTGTTCAGTGGCAGTTTTAATACAATATATTGACGTTCACCAGGGAATGCATCTATGTGAACAGGTTTTTTGTATAAGACAAGATTGTGCTCTTCCCCCACTGGAAAGGAGAGGCTTTTGACCCTCTTGCTTACTGTTAGCTACTGAAAGTGTGTGTGTGTGTCATGAGTAGATATCTTGGGGTGAGTGTGGGTGCAGCTCTTTGGAATGTCCTGGCAGGGTTTCCTGGCTGAGGTAGAACAGATTAGATAGTGAGTCAGATCAAACTAACAGCTCTCCAGGACAAGGCAGGAGGACACACTCTGTGCTCACTGCTGGTATCAAAGTGTCACTCTGTGTGTCACTCTCCCTCCTACAAACCTGAGAAAGAAAGGTGAGATCATGGACAAGGAAAAATAAAATGTTAGCAGAACATTTTATCTTTCTACCATTGGGAATTTAAAGCATATGGTTTCTTTAGAGATTTGTGAAACAAAATAATTTTTAAAAATATTATGCTTCTGCATGCTTATTACCAGTGAAATATGTTAACACAATAAATAAATAAAAATGGATTTTCCTTCAACATGCATCCCTCCAAGTAACATGCCTTCCTGAATTAGGGAAGAATGATCCTCTGCCCTGCAGACCAAGATCCAGAAATGTCAACAGATTTAATGAAAATCACAAGTCTGTGGCAGAGGAGAGGACTGGTCATAGATTGCCCAAGAAAGGCTGGCTGAAGTCAAGACATTAATTTCTCAAAAACCCGAACAAAATAAAGCCTCATTTTTTCCATGCATATTTCCAGTCAGTCTTCCCCTCTCACAAGTCTTCCAAGTACTATGAGTTCTGCAATGTCTGGCTGCTGGAGCTGTGCTGCTGAGGAACTATGAACTAGTTGAACATAGAAAACTATGGTTGACCCATTCATTCCCAGTATGGGGAAAACATTACATTTAATCACATGACATGTCCAGCCTTCATTGAAGAGGCTTTTTTCCCCACCATGATAAACCCACACTCTCCTTCTTTTGCAGTGGTTTTACAGCATCTTTCTGTTGATTAGTGTCTCGCTCTTTCTGACCTCAGTTCTCTTGCTGCAGCTTTCCATCTCAGAAAGTGGATGAGAAAAGGATCTAAAGTACCAGAGGTCAATGTGCCTGTGTGCTGATGGACCTGCCAGAGGCACTAGGTGCTGTATGTCCAGCCTGGAGCCTGAGCAGAGCAGACATGTCCCAGATGGATTGAGGGTGGGCACTCAGTGCTCCCCTCTCTGCTGCCTGTTGTTGAACCTACCCTAGGATTTTTAGCACAGGCTCTTCATTATCACTGGTGGCTGTATTGATTTTTTAGGTGGTAGGGATCTCCTCTGGGGGCTGCTGCAAAGCACAGGCCATGGTAGTGCCAGCCTGGTGTGCACCAGGAGGGGAAAAGAGAAAGGTTTTTCAAGGGTTGTGGAACTCTGGGCTGCACCAGCCCCCAGGTAAGAGTGGCTGTGTCTGTGGCATTCCTACCTGAAAAGGATTGTCCTGCTGGTATTTTTATCAGGGCTAAATAAGGACTAGAGTAGATCAAGGTGAGTTGATGTCTATGTCATTTTAAGTATTCCAGTTGGAGGATGGCCTGTAATACCCTCAAACTGCTCTTACGGTTAATACAATGTTTCATCTGTCTCTTCCTTCACTTAAACAAATCAGAATGGAACTTATTCATCTGCATAACACTTTACAAACTGTTTTTGAACCTACCAGCTGAGCCTGTGGTCCAGTCTTCATCCTCATCAAAGTGCACATCACCTCCTAGACCATTGCCAGGTGGAAAGGCATGAGCAAGAACTCCAAGGGGGCCATCAAAATAGCGAGGGCAATGCCCATGAACTAAAGAATATGAAATTGATACAACGCTAAGCTTAGGTTATGACTATTGAAAGATCTATTAAATAATTTTAGCCTTGTATGCAGTATTCATATTACCTTTGGTCCCAAAAGCAATCATTATATCTGCTATGCCCTTATGAATGCGTGTGAAAATCAGCGGGGTGACAACACTCCACACTTTAAATGCCTTCTCAATTGCTTTATCCACATCCTCCTTGCTCATATCTGGTGTGTAGTTCACAATTCTACAATTATGAGAATTCAAGTATAATAATAAATATTTGCAGAAAAAAAAAATCCCTAATATGGTTAAGAAGATGAATAGAAAACACAAGAAACAGTGTAACCTGTAAAGAAATAGTTCCCAAGATTCATCTTGGGCTGAGTGCATTTGATATGTGAAAACTGTATGTGTTTGAGTATGTGATTACTTCCAATATGTCTTTTTCATAATAATAGTTGTGTACACATTACCATTTTTTTCTTAAAATGGGCCTTAGCCAGGAGGTTGTAGCTTGAGGGAAGCCACCTCCTCAGGTTTCTGTGAATACTAACTGTTTGTCTCAGCAAGTTTTAAAGATAATGAGGCTTGTACAGGGTGCAATTGATGTTTCTGTTTGGCTTACAGAATATTTTTCAGGAGTGACACATGACAGGCAGAATACTATGGTTGAACCAGTAAATGTAAAATACCCAGCTTGATTTTCAGAAATTCCTCTTGGGAATATGCATAGCTAACAGCTGTGGAGAGAGAAACATTTTTGTATTCCCAAAAGGAAACAATTTCTATAGAAGTAATATTTAAATATAACAAATTTGGATACCCACAAACCTAAAATTTAACCTCAAAAAGTAAGAACTGAAACACTACCTGTATGTCAGTTTGTTCTTTTTCCATCCGGGCAGAGTGAAGCCATAGAGACCCACATCAGGAACTCCACACCTCGGTTTCTTCATCATTTCCAATGTCTCATTATCCAGTTTTCCAGTAACTTTCAAACCAAAAAATTGTTGCATTTTCTGAAGTTTTCCAGCTATGGTTTCAGCATTTATTTTCCATCCAAGTTGATTTGGATCTGGCTCAACAGCATAGAATTTATTCAAATAGTTCTAGTGAAAAAAAAGTGACATGTTTCACATTTTGATCTGTTTCTTGAACAAAGAAATACATTAGGACTGATGCTGTGTAGGTTACTGGCAAAACCTTCTGCCTGTGATTTTGGAGCACAACAGTTGTTTTCCGGAGGATTGTAGCTAAACAGAAACAGACAACATTTTCCTGACTCTTGTTTACTTGACGTTTCCAGCTTGTACAGATTTATCCTACTTTACTAAAATTTGGGCAACAGAGTTCTATGCAATAGCATTGTCTCAGAAAGGCAACAAGATGCTGTGCAACTGGAACACACAGAATAGGTCTGAAAACAGAGGGATCAATTGATCCCAGACATGGACAATGCAGTTACCTGTACAAGCTCTGCATCTTCTTCATTGTCTTTCTCTGCGTGGATGGGAAGAGCGCTAGAAACAGCTGTGCATGTTACAAGCCAAAGTGAGAGAGCCTTCATTTTCACTCTCATCCCTGTGCTGGTAGGAGAGCTGTCTGCTTTCTGTCCCAGTTTGTGTGGTTATGGGGTGCTTTGGAGAGTCAGCTGTAGGCTGACTCAGAGCTCATCATGCTCTGATTCCCTCCACACAAGCTATAACACTGTGCACACTGACACAATAAGACTTAATTGAGCCCATCCGATTTCACAGTTGTCTGAAGTCAGTTGGGATTTGAATACGTCTCATCTGCTTGCCTACTGTTTCAAAACTGGCACTCAGTTTTAGTTATTTTACACTGACTTTGACACAACTGAGCAATTTCATGCCAGATTAAGTGCAAAACCCTGTAAGCTGTCCCAACACACCTGTGTGAAATGCGACCACAAAATGTAGGGTTACTCTGCATTCTCAGCCTAGAAAATGGGAATTGTGCATGAGGTATTAATCCCATGAAAAGCAAACAAAACAAATTTTGGGAGAAATCACTGTAAGCAGAATATTTTCTTTTCAAATTGATTCATAAAGTGAGACAGAATGTTTTGGAAAATGGTTGAAAATGCCAATTCCCTGGCAACTTTTTGAATCAGTGTGTTTCTTTTAAATTATTCTGGTTGAATCCAAGATACACATATTACCTTTTAAATTGAGCCTAAAGAATGTGATTATTCTTATATCTCTTATCTGCATCTATCTATCTATCTATCTATGTATTTATCTTTCTATCTGCCATTTCATCACTAAAGGGTTTTTCCAGTTTAACCACATTTGCCACAGGGGATATGATTATTTCCTGTCTTAAGTAATTCAGAACAAGGGAAGTTTCAAGAGTCACACAGGCTGTGACATATTATGGGATTTCACCCAGTTCCAGCCAAGCACCTTCCTCTTCCACTGGCAGCAAAGGGAGATGAAGATGTTTGGCACCTCAGAGAAGCTCTCACATCATGTACTCAAATTTTGCAAAACTGTTGAAAGAAATGCCTTCATATTGGACCATGGCTTTTTCAGGAAATCCATGCTTCCATTTTTTTTTTTTTTTCATTTTTTCTGTCCCTTCCAGGCAACATTTCTTCAGCTGAAGGCATTAATGATGAATTTTTTCATGCTGATAGCCTCATTGTTAAACTTGTTGTTAAAGGCATTTCTTAGCTACTTAAAAAAACCCAAACAAAACAACAAACAAACCCTTCTCTTGATTATTATCACTGCATTATATAGGTCCCATTCAGTTCTGTATATGTTTGACCATATTGATTAGATTTTTGCTGACATATTGCACGTTTGGGCAGCTACCTAACGGACACCCATGTCGTGAACAACTAGGAATGTTGAGTCTCTGCTGGTATAATGTAAAGATCATGACCATGTTGCAGCACTATTTCTGGTTCCTGGGATGCTCTGTGCAACATCACCAGTACTACTGATGTGATGAGGACAGGCAGTGAACTTTCTGGGTTAAGACCAGGTCACATAGCTGCTGTGTTCTAAGAGCAAAAAAGAAGTCATGAGTTAGTTCAACATCTACCAACTTTAATAAATGATAAAGATAAGCATTAGGAAACCATAACCAGAAGCTGCTTATACAGCTTCTTCTTTTCCCAGACCCCAAGGCCAGCTATAGATATGTTTGTGAAACATCACTTGTGAACCTTTTCCGGTCTCACTACCTTGGGCAGTGGGAAGTGGCTGCTGTGTTGTGTAGACAGCCGTGTTGCAAAACCCTGGTAGTGTTTTCTGTGATGTAAATCTCCATCATTTGTCACTCAAATGTCTTCTGAGCAAACACTAATATTAGCTGAAACTAAAAATGTAATCTAAGTTTGAGATTTCAACTTCTCTATATTGAATGAAGACATTGTAAAGGTCAGATGACCCTATTTTAAGATATTTGGTTGAACCACTCTCCAGAGATATGTATGACTCTGTTTTCTGTAGAAGAAAGCTTAATTAACAAATGCATAAAGTTAAGTGCAGCTGATGTTAACCTAGCTGCTCTTATTGTCTCTACCCTTCGCTGCTACATGGAAGACAGCTCTGGGGGTCTGATAGCCAGCCACAGTGGGAAACAAGAAAACCACTTCTCCCAGTTCATATCAAATCTGCCCATAGTTCTTGATTTTTCTATAAAATTGAATTCATATCAGCCATAACACATTTTCCAAAAATGTAGTTTAGTACCATGGGAAAACATTTGGTACAAAAGCCCTGAAGAGTGTTTGTCTTTTGTGACATATGCATGAATATAATCAGACTGTACCACCATGGTTGTACCTTCTAGCTTTGAAACCTTTGAGACAAATAAAGTAAATACATTTAAAAACATAAGATAGATCTCTAAAAAAAAGCCACACTGGTGGCTGTGATCCAGAACCTAGAGGGGCCATGTGACTTCTAGACTGGTAGTTGGAAGCCAGCTGGAAACCTTTAGACACCTTAATGTCACTAGAGAACAGTTCAGACAGAAGAGTTGCACCTAGTTGGTTCTTCAGGCTCAATCCTTACACAGAGCCAATAAAATTTAATTGTTACTCAGTCTGCGTGAAAAACATGGGGCAAAGGCAAATGGCCCATGTACTGTCTTTGACTCTTGATGGACTTTTAGCAGACTTTAGTGTGTGAGGGCAGGACTCAACCATGCCAACACAGGTCCCTAGAGACAGTGTAGTCTCTGTGGGCCTTTGGGAAATGATGTCCTGTCCAGGAGTCCTGTTTCATACCTGCATGGGTCACTAGAAGACCTTATAGAACCACAAATGCACTAGACACGTTTAGGGGATTGAATTCCTGGCTGGGCAAATCTGTCTTACTAATGATGTGGGCTACAATTACACACCACACCTGTAGCAAGACCCTGGGGATGGGTACAGTACTTTAACATAGTCCAGTAATTAGCAAATACAGGTAACCTTTTTAAAAGGGAGAAAGAAAATGACAGGTGATTTTATGGACAAAACACCCCAGTTCCTAATTACTGAAAGCCTGCTTTGTGCCCAAAGGAAGGCAGGAGAAGCTGGCACACGATGTGCCCTCCTCTTTGTGCTGTGGCTGGGATGGAGCAATCTCTGCGCTCCTGCAGGCAGAGGAAATGTTCTCTCACATGAGCACGGGGCAGATCTCTCACAAAGGAATCACTTCATTTTGAGCTCTTGTCTTCCTGCTCATGGGAAAGTCACAAAGTGAATTTCAAAACTGCGTCTGGCAACTAAAAATTGGACAGGATGTGAAATGTCACAGACTAAAAATATTGCATTAGAAATTTCATCTTATTTTTAACTTCTTCATCTTCCATGGTCTTTAAATTATCCTTTATCTCTCTGTCCTCTAAAACACAACAATCTCCTTACCCCTCATCTCCCACTTAACATTTGCACTGTCTCATGAGTGCTCACCACTATTTGCTTCTTCTAGAGAGGGACTAGCATTTTATTCCAAATCTGAGAAGCTCTTTTGACATCACCTTGAGATTCTGTGCTTTTACTTCATATGTGCAGGGAACATTTGCCCCAGTTTTTATTTTTTCATATAAATTGTTCTAGTAAGAAATATTTTCTTTGCTTCTAAGTCTTGTGTTATATTTGTAGGCCATTTCTGCTAAAAAAGCAGAACACAACACAAGCAATTTAGATTTATATACTTCTAAAAGAATTTTTGGTTTAATTGTCATTCAGTAGCACTGGCTTACACCAGAAAATATGATTCAATAGCATTGCTACTGAGGTTTTATAGTAAAGAACTAGTACCTATAATACAATGTGAGAACAGGATTTACATAAATTAATTTCTTAATTAAAGCCTTTGATTTGCTGCAATTTGTTTTTATTATTTTGTAATATTTTCTTGGGTTTTATAAAGTATATGATCAAATGAATCTTCAGTTACACAATTTCTCATCTTTGAATAGTATTGAGACTGACCTATACTGAATTTAATAAAAATAAGAGACAAGCCAGTCTGTTCTTTATTTATGAAGGATAAAAATTTAATACCCTTCTAAAACAGACAGATAAGTAATGAAAAAAATGAAGTGGATATGTCTTTATGAGGCTACATATTATTTTCTCAAAATATAGTAACTTTTATTACACTAACCTTAAACATTCCTCTGAAGCCTGTTGAATTTTACAGAAGTAAAATATAATATATTTCATTCTGTTCACATGGCTTCAAATGTTACGAGCTGAGCTACAAAGTCTGAAGAGAAAGTGAATAACCCTTCAAACACCATTTTAATTGAGGGCTTTTGCAGAAAATGAGGTTAAGCTGAAAATCAAGCTGTCCTTTCCAAGAATCTTTGTATCAGAAGTAATTTTGGCCAAGGATTTTTATCTTTTAAGCAAACTTCTTGATTCTCTAACCCACTGGAAATAGGTGAGATTTAGTAACTACTGGAGTAGTAAGAGAGTAGAAAGAGCATTGATTAGAGATGTTTATTTGTTTATTATATGATGTGGCTACCTTTGAGCGCAAGTGACTTTTTTCTTATCTCAAGGGTCCTTTCTAATCTACATTTCTGGACTTGAAATCAGTTCCTCAACCCAAAACCATGAGAATATTCCTTCTCTCCTGCCTCCCCACCCTCTACCCATAGTTGCACACCCTGGAGAGTATTCTAAGAGAGGAAGTAGGGGAAAGAGGAACAGAAAGTGGAAGTAGATCTGTAGATGATGATAATGAGCCCCAACCCATTAACCATCACATTTTCACCAGGGTTTGTGAGGAGTGGGAGGTTCAGAGACAAGTGTGTTCTCCTTTCTCTGTCTTTGTGAAAAAAACCTGACATTTCCTGCCAGAATACAGTTTTTAGTGTTTGAAAGCTAGACTTGGCTCTTGACCATCAGGGCAAAAAAAGACATCAAGGACAAAATTATATGAGAAACATAATTTATTAGAAAACCTGACCATAACAGAAGAAGTTATGATAAATTATATATATATATTTGGCTTAAAATAAATAATTATTAAGACCATAGTGCCACAGAATATGAACAGAAATCTGTTCTGACCTGAGAATTATGAAATGCAGGAAAAATGCAGCAGATAAAAACATACACTGTGCACATGGAAAAACATTGCAATCAACAATTAAACCAGCTGGTGCTCTTCATTTGTCCAACAATCCTTTTGGCACGAGGATCAAACTGGAATTGAGTTGTTCCATGGAAGAAATACACATAGCCTAGAAGCAAAATATAATCCAATTATATTTCATAGGTGACTTTTTTCATTATTTTGGAAAAAAAATTTCCCCATTGTAGACAGTCCATGTTATACCTGATCTTTTTAATTTCCTTTTCGTTAAGGTTAATAACAGCTTTTTGAAAAAAAAAAATCTATCTATAGAAGCCTAAATATTTACATAAACACAGGTTAAAGGTAAGTTTCACTCACCATCTTTCTGGAAAACAGCATCGACTCTGCCAATGTTTCCAAAGCTGGAGACTATTTTCCTGGGATACCCATGATCCATGGATTTTTTCTTTTCATCATATCTTAGAAGAAGAAATGTCATTAGAATTTATGAGGAAGTGGACAATATTTTGAAAATCAAAGGCAAATTCTTACATGCAATTCTACTAAGAAGTGCCATAGAGATCAACTTAAATAGCTTTTTGATTCTTCTTTATAAGTTTCTCTTAGAGATTTCTTTGAGATTTGAAAATCCCACCTATGGTAAAATTTGTCACAATGTTCTTAGGGACCCCAGAAACACAGCACAGAAATTTATTTATGTATTTCTGGGACTAGCAGAGCCTTAGCCATCACTTGCACATAAAAAGAATTTCTATTTCAAGGCACTGAATATCCAGTTCAACATAAAAACAAAACATAAAACTTCAGAGAAGACAGTAGTCCAGTCCTGAGCCATAGTTGAATTAGTGCCAATGATGGACTTCTTAAACAAAATTGCTGTCTGAAATTTGTCAGAAGCTTCAACTAGAAATAAAAGCAACCTTAAAATTGGAGAATATTTATAATTACTTCATAGAGGAATTAAATTACAACACTTTGTGTTGATGACTCATTTTGTTTGAAAAGTGAATTAAAAGTGGACACTACCACAGCATAGCTCAAAAAAGTAGCACTGTTGTGGAGCAAAGTGAGTAATTTACTAGAAACGGAGTAATTCTAGTAATTCTACTAGAATCTTTTTTATTGGGTAACTTTTCAGTCTGACAGAAGTACTTATAATCCTGCTACAGAAATCTAATGTTTGGCAAAAAACATTCTGATGAAAAAGTGACATTTCCTAGCAAATACCTAATTCTTTTTTAAATGCCAAAGAAACATATTTAAATTTCTGGAATATGCCTGGTTTGAACACCAATCTACTCAAACTATATAGTACTACATCAGTTCCCACAGAAATGAAAATATGTTTTCTGGTAAATGAACATTAAATCTTACCTCCAGTATCTGTCAGCTACAAAGAAGTATGTTTTTCCTGTGTTTTCATCATTGTAAGCCGCATTAACTCTTTTAACAGTCTTCGGGAACCCAAAGCGGTAGATTGGTTTGGGATAGCCAGGTAGAACATCATATCCCCTGATGACCCAGTATTTATCCTCTGAAAAATATGAACAAGTTTCATTTGTTTTTGCTATTTACAAAAAACAAATGAAACTTGTGTTTTAGATGTCTGGAAGACAATGTGTCTAGATGTCAGTATTGTGCCTTTCAGTTTACTACTTTAGAAAATGTTTCTAATTTTTCACTGGGACTAAATCATGAAGACAGGGGAAATAGTTTTTCTTTTTATGAGTAAAACATTAGAACCATAAGGTGTGTTGGATAGAATATTTCCCAGAATTTTAAAAAAGGAATATAAGATATTTTTCTGCATAACAACTTGGAGAGGGCTGGAGGTTGATGAGTTAAACCATTGACCCTGGATTGGGATATTGAGTTTGTTAAATTCTTGTAATATGCTATTTGATTATAGAGCCATATAATATTTTCAAAACTAGGCAATGTGCATCAAATGACACTAATAAGGAAAGCACAGGTTTAATCAAAATGCTTTGGTAATTTTAGATGCAATTAACATATTTACATAAGGTAATAGGTCGTGTACTGTAGTATGTGCATAATGAATTTATTTGAGATATTTAAAGCATATTTGAGACCTTGAAAAAGAAGGACTAATTATTAGTTCATTAAGCAATTTTCCTCTCACAGTACAATTTTCCACTAACAAATTTTGATCTTTTTTTTTTAATATAACAAAATATCAGTAAATGTAGCATAAAAATGTATTTGTCAACTGAATTCAGTAAAAATCCTTCTGCACAGAGAGAAGTGCTGTTACCTGAAGAGAACTAGACCCAAAGAAGGGTAGGTGCTTTCATAACTTGCTTTTTCAGGGCATTATCTATGACAGAGGGGAAATTTTTCCAGATTACAACTTCTGGAGATCCATTACAGAAATGTAATCCTCTGGTAATTATTTTCAGAGTTGTAAGATTGTCTGTTCTACTTTTGTTAAAAACATTTTAACTTCTGTAAGTGCACAGTTTGTAAGAAGCAGGAAGTAACAGGTCAGAAGAAGTGGAGACCTCCTGAGTCGATTACCTTTAAAAACTGTAATTTCATCTGTCTCAATGTTTTCATAAGCAGCTTGAATTCCTGATGGTAACCTTGGCCAGAACAGTGAGATAAAATTGAGCTCTGTCTCTGCCCTTTCAGGATGCTTGCGCAGCATGTATCTGTTTTAAAGAAAATTTAAGTCATAAAATAATTCCACTTCTATCAAAAATTCAAAATAACTATTATAGCTCCTGAAGTACAACAGAGGGGAGATGTGAATATCCCCATCCACTGAGTGTAAGTGAAATCTAGAGCAAAGACATTCATAATTTTTGCACCTCAATGATGTGCTAAAAATTAAGCAAATTGAATGTAAGACCTTCTATTTCTCTGTAGGGCAATAAGGCTCAGACATCCTTCTTCCTGGCACTGCTTTCACTTCTGTCCCTGCTCCTGTGGTGAGGATGAGTGTGGACCCGTGGACACATTGCTAGCAGATACATGAGTACACTTGCTTTGCTGTTTATTTGAATCAATTTCAGAGATAAGTGTGTCACAGGGCTGGGCACAGTGATAGAATGGTTGGGAAACAACCTACAAGCTCCTGTCACCTTCCCTGCTCTAGTCAAATAGGGCTCTTCAGATTAATGATCTGAGAATCAGATCAGTGCTTCATTTTGTATTACATTCTGAAAAGACAGTTTTCCCTCATGGATTTTTTTTTAAGCTACTGAATATTTTCAAGAAATAATATATATGCTTGTTGTTGTTACCTGCCCTTGAAGAAGAATATTTCTCCACGTAGGGTAGTAATAGAATCAAATGTCAAATTTGGGTCACAGGCTTCTGGAGTTATGGGTCCTGTTGGCTGCACAGCAGCAGTAGACCGTCCTGTAGGATGAATATTTATCATTTAGTGTGGAAAAATATAAAGAGAGGGTTCAGAATGTCTCTGAGGACCCAGAAAACACATTTTATACAAAATGAAAAAGGATATAGTTTTAATCAAAGGATATATCATTAAATGCATATTTCTAATGTTGACAAAACAAGTTGTGTGCATCTTTTCCAAAATGAGATTTTTGTGGAACTGGACATAGCTTCCAGGAATTTTGTCTGTTTTGTTATTTTTTTCTCAGAAACTGTTAAACTTCCCATTTTGGTGGGATATTAAATACCTTCGTGTTACCACTTACCAGGCTCCCAAATATATATATTTAAAAAATATATATTTTCTTACCATAAATGGCCTGAATTCCATCAATGTCATCCTGAGGAAGAAGGAATTCATTGGGGTCAGTGTAGGAGTAAGTTGGATACATCAGTGCTCCAGGATCATTTGAATGAGACAGACCCAGTGAATGGCCAAGCTCATGGGCAAGAACAATGAACAAATTGTAGCCTGTGGGTTGAAAATCATATGGAAAAAGACAAAACTTGTTTCAATACTGGGCACAATTGACTAAATGGGAAACCAACATACACTAGAAGCAAAAGAGAGACTGTAAATAATTCTATCATCATAACAACACAAAAACTTTGTTACACAAGAGATGTATGAGTGCGTAAAGAGTGTCTGGCCTTAATTGTGTTCTCATTGTCATTTCTCTAGTGTCCTTCTGTCTTAAACATGAATTGTTTCCCCTGCTATCACATAAACTGCTCACATCAAGGATCATATCCATGACTGTTGGCAGTAATCCAACAGAAAAAAGAACTTCAAAACAAACAATGAGATTACAGTTATACTTGGAACACCCTAGTTAGCACTTATCTTTGAAGTGCTAGGTTAAGAAAAAGAGATAATTTGCCTTCAGAAGTCTACCAACAGATTTCCCCATATCCAAGTTTTATCTTTTCTCTGAACAAAAAAGTATTTTAAAGTGCTGACCTTAAAATCATTATAAACCTTTATGACCTAAATATTTATATGACATTATAAATGCCACTATGATCTAAATATCTATTTTCTGCAAGTTCATACCTAAAAGTGGCAGTAAAAAGCAACAACAAAGAAAGGGCAAGCAATTATAAATTAAAATCTCTGTCCCTTTTGCTCACTTTTCTGCCCGTAGTCAGGCTCATGAAATAATAAAATCACATGAGGTAACACTTTATGAGGTTAAAACTATATAGAGTTGGCTACAAAAGCTTACCTCTTCCATCTTTTGTCCAAGCTTCCTCCTCATCCATATGCACATCTCCACCAATGCCTTCACCAGGCTGGAATGCATGAGCCAGCTGTCCATTGGGACCATCAAAAGGAGAATTGTCCTGGTGGTCTAAAATGAAGAGGTAAAAAATTAGTTAAAATCCTGAATTACTTCTGTAGCTTCAGATGAGTGTTTAATATCTCATGTTATCACTGTTACCTCTGTAAGCAAAGGAGATCATTATATCTGCTTCTGTATCATCAACCCTTCTGAATGTCAGTGGTGTCACATTGCTCCAGACACTCAGAGCTTTTCTGACTGCTTCCTCTACATCAGCTCGTCTCATCTTTGGGGTGTAATTCAAAATCCTTCAAAGAAAATCCAACACATAACACATTTTTGAAAAATAGTTGAAATTTCATCATTTTAGCTGAAATATAATTATTTGTGAAAAAATCAAAAATCTTAGACGTATCTTACATGAACGAAAATTAATAAAGGATTTGTTTTAGATACTGCCTTCTAAAATATCTGTCTTCTTCCAGAAATCACAAAAATCACTCCATATGTCCATATATGGCATAATATGATTCCTTCAGATCCCCTATCCCAAAGCTGGTGTGTGCTAGATTTATACATTTTTGAACCAGATCAGGAAAGATTACCTGTATGTCAGATTATTTCTTTTCCATTTGGGATTCCCTGGTGTGAACACATATTGCTCTACATCAGGTACACCACATCTGGGTTTTTTCATCACCTCCAATGTGTCAAGATCAGGTTTTCCAGTCACTTCTAGTCCAAAGAACAACTGCATTTCCTTGAGTTTTGCGGTAAGCTGGTTTTCACCACTGCTTCTTAAGTGGGGATGCTGATCCTTTTGAAGGTCATAGAAATTCTGTAGATAACTCTGAATCAGAGTTTAAAAAAAAAAAAAAAAAGAGCACTGTGATTATCAGTATTGTTTTGGTCACACTTGAAATTTTCTAAATAGTCTTAAACTATTCTCATAATAACACCCCTTCTGTTTACCAGGACCAGCAACAACCTCCTTTCTTCAGTACAGTTTTCTTATAGTTTTCTGAATTTGTTATTTCATTGATGAAATATATCAAGAAATGTCTTGAAAATCTAATGTCTACTATTAATAATTAATTCTGCATTATTTATTGTGCTCAATTACTCTAACAACAAAGCTTACAATGAAGCTTATAACTGGTCTCATCCTAAGAATTTGAGGCTGCCAGTGAGAATCTACACTGTCAGGACTCCCACCAAAGCGGGTGACTACTGCTAGAGTCAGACTTGGCAAATCGTGCCTTTTATTTTTAGCTACACAATATGATACTAGAAACTCCTACTAGAAACTTCCTACTGAGTTTCAAGAGTTATGTCTACAACAAATTATGTTATGTCTGTGTGAGTTCCCTTTTTCCAAAATATTCTACAAGAGATTTCTTCAGCCAAAACACGGAAAAACATGCCTGCTTCAATCAAGTTTCCTTCCTTATATTATTAAGACCAGTCATACCACAAGTTTCAAAGCATATTCTGAAATGTAAATTGCTGCTGAGTTTGACTGTGTCTGCTAGAACTCATGCCTAAGTAGTTTTGTTATTTCTTTACTGACAATGCCAAAAGTGAAGTCTATAATATTCAGATGACTTCTGGGTAAATAAGTTCCTCATAATTTTCACACATTTTCTAGGCTGATAGGAAAAACTTTCTCTTAAAACCTCTGCAAAATGGCACATCTTTGGTTTCCACTCATATTCTGTGAATTGGAATTATAGTTATCTCTCAGAATACCTTATGATTCCCTTAGATATGCACTGAAAAGAATACTTACCTCTACAAGCTGTAGAGTTTTTCCTTCATCTTCTACTTCTGGAGCCACAGGAAATGCAGAGGAGACGGCCACATAGAGCAACAGGAGACTTGCAAAGGTCTTCATTCTCATCTGAGGTTGTCTGCCTCCGTTGCACTCTTGAGGTACTGAGCACACTTCTCAGCTGTGTTTATATAGCTGGTAGTAAATCAGTGACAGCCTGACTCATGCTGTATAATATCCTCTGATTAGTAAACATGATAGCATAGCAGTTTCATCATCAGGTAGTGACACAAGATGTTTAACTAATATTACTATCCTTATTTTGCCCAAGTCTTCTGGTTTGGGCAATTTTATAGCATGTTTAACAAATAAGGAAATGTTTTTCAGGTAAAATGTGGAGATACATTTCATATTGGGTTTTTTTTGAATCATTAATATAGACGATTTATGGCACGAGGTTTTTGACACTGAACAAATAATGAGAAATAACATTTAAGTGCAACATATTATATTGTATGAGTAGTAAATTACGCTACAGATGATTTAATCTTAAGAAGACTATATCATATTATGTAGCAGTATGTAATAGCAAGATACAAATGACAGTACAAAGAGCCAATTTGATTTAGGAATAACCAGCAGCATAACTCCAGGACTGTTATCTAACAGTTACCTAACAGTTCTATCTAGAACAATTTTATGATGTTAGCAGGAGTGCTAAAATGATTCAACCTTTTTTTACCAATATTAACAGTTTTGGTCATGCTGCTGGAAAGCATAATCTGGGTTCTCATTTGTATGGTAACATTTCTACTCTTGCCAGCATGGATAAGGTCTCTGCTGCAATAGTGTGTTTCAGTTCAGGCAGAGTGAGAAGATGAGTGGAAAAGACACCATGAAAGACAACAAGAATTTTCATCAGTGTGGAAAAAGAGGATTAAAATAACCTTTTTTTTATCCTGTGTTCACTGTTTCATAGAAGGAAGCGGGAGAGGAGCAATGATAAAAGCTGGTACATACAAGGAAGTATTTAAAAAAAATAATCACCCTCCAATTTCCAAGACCCTAGGATGGTCTTAAACAGCAGTAATTAAATTTAGACATGAGGTTTGGGATTCAACTGCCTGAATATTAGTGTTATTTGAAACTCTGTGCCATGGCAGCCAGCCCTGGGTGGGTGTCTGAAGTATGGGCAAATGAGTAATGAGGTAAAATCTGCTCTAAGTGTTTTGTTGTGTAAATATCTGTAAGCTATTTAGGTCTCCAAGTTCCCATTTTGGACAATGAATTCTAGACAGTGATTCAACTGACCAGATGACATGAACTTCTAGATGAGAAGAATTGGCCCCCATACTATGTTGACTGTATTGGCCAGGTCCCTAACAGTGATAAGAGAGGTTTAAATATCCCAGACTGTAGAATCCTAAACTGAAGAAAACATTTCTAATTGCAAGCATCAGAGTAATTGGCCTGAAGGAGATGTGTGTTTGCTAACTCTGCAGGGTGTCAGGTACAGGCTGGACATCTTTCAGGATGGTTTTGATGTTTCTGTCCTTATTGGAGGTAAAGCCCCTCCTTGTAAACCTTAAAAGAGAAACAATAAATGCTAGTGTGAAAGGGAGAAATACAAATAAATGTCATTACTTTAATTATGCTGGGAAAATCTTCACTTACTTTCCCAAACATCATGAAAAATAACCTATTTAATGAGATGCTGCATTCACTGTAGTGTATCACCCCCTAATAACATCTAGGTTCAGCAGAGCTTACACAACTGCTGGGAAAAGTAAATTACCTTATACTTTCCAATACGAGTCATATAGCTCGCTTGGAGTGATTGATTGAAGCTAATACAGGACACTTCAAAAGCAGAAGCTGGGATTTGAAATGACTAGGAAAAGAATTCCTCAAAAGGTACAGCTGTTGTAGACTAAAGAAATTCAACCTCATGATTCACAGTCCAAGGAGACTTAATTGCTGGTAATTCTTACTCCATCTTGATTCAGAGATGTACAAAAAGAATTTTGTGTGTTGGATATGTCTCCAAAGACTTGGCTACAACTCAAAAGATTTTGGGATTTGTGAAATGCTCCTTAACTTCTCTCTCTGTTTCTAAACTAGTCTTATGACCCTGTAAATTTTTCTCCTTCCTGTGTTTGTTTAGAGTGATTAATATAGTTCCTGATCCAATATCTTCACTTCTTATTTTTTTCCATAAGAAGTAGTTAACTTCTTCTTTTTTCTATCTTTTTCTCCCCTTTTATTTTCTGAAGTAGGTGTGTTTAAGCACACACATGCAAAGAAGAGAAGCACAGGAATCAGATGCATCTGGTGGCTGAGACAGGAACATAAGGAAATCCTGTGCTGTGGCTTTCACGGAGTTTCTTCTGCCTTGCAGATTTCTGTGCAGGGTCTGTGGTCATATTTTAATGTGATCAAGAGGGCACTGAGTTGGGCAGAGGGTCAGAGAGGACTCCTGGCTTTTTTTCTATGATACTTTAAATAAATTACTTTCTAAGGCAGCCAGTGGAAGGACTAGAAAATCCTGGACTCCAGCAGTAGCTGTGGGAATTGTGTGTGTCTGAGGAGTGAAAAACTTTAAGCAGCCTCAGGAAGAGGAAAGAGAAGCAGTGGTGTCCCCCTGTCTCGGGGATTTCCATGGTGTTGGGCTACAAAGTCATGTCCCATTTCACCATCTGCATTGACTTCGTACTGCGTGTCCATCTGCACAACTCCCTTAAACCCACACTCAAGGGAAGGACAGGTTCCAGTCATCTGCCTTCCCATGGTCTGGCAGCTAGCACACCACCACCTCCTCCTTCTCAAGCACTTGCCTTCAGAAAAAGGCTCAAATCCCAACAGAAGGAGACATGAATATGCCGAAATTAAACTGAGGCCTCCTCAGAGAAGGAGGTCTCACGAGGGTTGTTACTGAGTGCCAGCTGGTGTCTGCACAGTTCCTCATTTTTCTTGCCCATTGGGTACATATGTACATGTGCATGTACCTGTTGGGGTACAAGCATAGCCTCACTGCTGGACCTGGGATCAGGGAGCTGCAGCAGCTGCAGCAACCTTAGGTCTAGCCTCAGGGTACCAGATCTGGACAACTCTAAACACACTGTCCCTGTCCGGAGTTTGTTTAGAATCATGGAATGGCTTGGATTGGAAGAAACCTAAATGGTCATCTTGTTCTAACCCCTTTATCATAGGTAGGGACACCTTCCACTAGGCCAGGTTATGCAAAGCCCCATCCAACCTGGTCTTGAACACTTCCAGGGATGGGACATCCACAACTTCTGTGGCAACTGTTCCAGTGCCTCACTACACTTCAAGTAAAGGACCTCTTCCCAAGATTTAATCTAAATCTCTTGTATTTTGATTTGAAACCATTTGCCCTTGTCCAATCCTTATCGGCCCCTCTAAAAGGTCCCTAAACCTCTTTCTTCTGAGTCCCTCTTAAGTATGGGAATCCCACAATGATGTGTACCTGAATGCTTCTCTTCCCAGATCTCTCAGCCTGTCTTCATAGCAGAGCTGTTTCAGAGCTGCTTACATGGAAAATCTCCACATAATCAAAGGAGAGAGGGAAACTTTACACTTACCTATCCCCAACAGCTCTTCAGAGCTCTTCTTTTGTCCAGACCAAATGCATCAGTGCCTCACCCACCCTGAATCACCCTGCTAGGTCTGGTACCCATCTGCTAAGCCCCTGCTAAGGAAGAGAAGGTGGCACAGATGTTAAGACAGTGCTTTAAAGGGTTTTCCCAGTGTCCACCCAAGCAGTACAAATTTGTGTCTCCCTGTATTAGCAATAACCCTGCTTTATTTTTAGACTTCTTCCTCAGCAAAACCGCACCATTGTTCCTTGTGTTGAGACAAAAGACTTCAAAATATCCCTTTTCAAGGTACTCTGCTGACTGCTCCTCACTCTCTAGGTCCACACAGGAATGTAAGCACTGCCAGAGATCTACCCAGCATTGTTTCCCTTTTCAAGCATTAACTGAAGAAGACATTTAGGCAGAGGTGTTAAGAGGAGACATGTTTCCTCAGAAAAATTTCCCAGCCTTGAACAATTTTCTTTCTCAGTGTTTTTGACTTACTTTGTACCTCACTTATCTAGGGCTTGGATTTGACTCTTGAAGATATTTCCTCTTTCCCCTAGCTGTCTCTGGTAACATGTTCTGGTGACTTCCACCCACACCCCTGACTGAATAATGAAAACATAAATTCACCGTGTGAATCATTGTAGGGTTTCCCTAAGTCAAGCCTCTCACTACAGAATTACTGTAGAAAAGGGAACATTGATTGGTAGTTACCTCATTTTAATGTTACAAAACTGACAACTGATACCTCATAATTCTAAGTATTGTTTACTGTTACAATTTGTCACAATGTGTTTGCAACTGCTTTCTCAATAGCAGGTGAGACTACAAAATAATTATCTTTCCCATGGAAGTACTTTTCTTTCCATTATGTGCTCTAATGTATATCCTAATCTTCTAATGCCTTTCCAATCTATTTTGAAACAACAAAATAGAAATCTTTCAGCAAACTTAGAATATTATCCTGAAACAAGCTATTTTCCATGGAGGATGTCACTTTTCATGTGAAGTCTAATGTGTCAAAGATGTAAGTCATGTCACTGTGCAGCAATATTTTACTGATTGTCAGATATTTGTTTGAAGTTAGAGGGTTCAAGAGAAATTTTCCCTTCATGAACCAAGTAAATTTTAATACTGAGATGAAACAGCCAAAGACAAGCCTCCAAATCAGCTGTCTTGAAGTTTGCACAAGCTCACGGCTTCACGTCACCCAGTGTTAAACATTTCCTTTGTAGAACTGCTGTTGGTACTGCTCCAAGGGAATGATCAGTCACTTGGTTTACAAGCCAGGGTGCAGTGCTGGGCAGTGTTACAAGCACAATTCTATAGTTCAAACCACTCGGAAGTCCAAAGGCCACGGCGATAGGGCTCAGGATGACAGGTGCTGAATCAGTTCTAATTATCCTATTGTAGAAAAGCAATTCAAGGTGACCAGTCCCACACTGGGGCAGTGCCTGTGTTACACCTCAGTGACTGGCACAGCCTCAGACATGGCATCATCGATGATTTCAGTAAAAGGAGAAGGGAAGGAGTGCCACTTTCCATGCCAAGCACCTGTTTCCTGAACACAAGAAAATCAAATTGCATCCTTTATCTTTGCAGTTGGGCTGTTACTTGGGATGGGAATCTGGTCTGTTGTGTCCAAGTCTTCATTTCCCTGATTTCCCTATCTGTTGATAGGCCTTGGGAATGCCCTGCAGAACCAACATGACCAGCCTGAAGCCCTTTGCCTCTAAACTTGGTGGTTATCACACAAGCTGTGCAGATCTAAAACTCGTCCTGAAAGAGGCAGCAAGAAGAAATCAAGATGTCCACACTGATCTACAAACTAAATCAGCATATTTCCTATGGCTCTGCACCATTTGGGACATACTGGAACTCCTATAGATTCATAGACCTCCAGCTGGATACATGGCACAAATGCCAAAACATCCCATGAGAAAGCCACTGCTTGTGAACCTGCAAAGGCATAGGCAGTTTTCTTCCTGGAAGCCAGATGGAATTTCAGAGGCTTCCAGGGAATAATCTGGAAAAAAAGCTTGTTCCTTGGCAGTTTAAAAGTATTTTATCTGTAATATTAATGACACCTAAGACATGCATCGTTGCAGCTCTGAGTTGTCTTATACACTTCTGAACCTACAAATCTTCTGTTTCTGCTACCAAGAAAGGTTTTTCCACCCCCCTATGGCATTTCCATTAACCAAACCAAATATCTCACTAGGAACAAATTCCTGCAGGCAATATTTAAATGGACTCATTTTAATCTTATTCTGTTCTGCCAGGACTTATCAGTTACCTTTTTCTGGTTTACTGAGGCGATAAACTCTCTGCTCTTAGTCTGATTGTTTAAATCACTACACAATGTCTTTCAGTTCAGGTCAGCACTGCAGACCTACCTTGTTTGATCATATATTTGTGATCCTGCCAAGAACAATATCAAAGGTCATTTGTCCCTTCCAGGCAGGATGAGTGTGTGAAACCAAGAAAACCAACAAGTAGCAAGAAAAAGAGCTTGCAAGCCAAACAGTTTGTTTCCTTGGTTAGATAGTGTTGGGACTTCCATGTTGGACCTTCTGAATTGTGTCTAATAGTCACACTACAGAGTCCTTGAAAAGCAAAACGCAAATGTAGCTAAAATTTCCAAGACAAGACGGTGAAAACCACAAGATCATTATATATAAAACACAGAAGAAAACATAGAAATTCTTGTGATCTGAATTCTACAGTCACATAATAAGCCTGTCCCTTGTGAGAGACACTTTTGTCTTCACCCAAGTTTCTATGCAAACAGGGTAGAAGTTGTCTAGAACATGGAAAATCTGATGTGTTTAGAAGACTGAGAAAAGTATAATTGGCATGTTCGGACTAAGTGTACCACAGACAATGAATGCATTTAACTCAGAGCCTAAGTCTCAAACTGTATTTTAGAAGAGCACACGATATTGAATACAGGTCAATCACCTGAAGTTCAAAAGCCTGTTTTCACTCAAATGGCAAGGCTGTCTTGTTAGTGGTGCCAGAGATTTTTAAAATAAGAATTCTGAAGAAAAAATGTTGTCAACCTCCGACACTAAACCAGCCAAACCATATTAAGACAGACAGTACTAAAGTCAGCTAAGCTCTGTTTCTGCCACAGATCTAAGACTTCATATTCACAATTTGTATGACTATCTGTGTGCACAGAAATAGGTAAAGAAAGAACTCCAACTAATCAGAAATCATCAAAAAAACCCCAAAGAAGAACTAGTTGGATAAATATATGACAGCTAGAAAACTACAAAACAATCATGAAAGATCTAGGACCAGCTAGCTTTGTTCTGAGAGCTATAGTCTCATCTGAAAGACAGTATTTCCAAAAGAAAGTTGGATAGACCAGAGATGGAAGAGATTATCCCATTTAAAATAGCATGGTCTCATGTAGTTATCCACAATGGAAGTGATGTGCAAGGCACAGACACCACAGAAGACTATCAGCAGTAGGAGCAACAGAAGAAAACTATTTAAACCAGAAGTTAGAAACTTCCAGAAAGAACCAAAAAAATATTCCATACCAACCAAGACAAACAAACAAACAAACAACACTATAAAATGTGAGCCAGGCTGTTTGTGCATCTTTTTAACTTTCATGGTTTTAGCTGAGACCATGGACTGATTAAGACTTGCAGCTGCAAGATCAATCAATAAACCATACCAGAAACATGAAAGAAATACAGAATTAGAAAACAGGGACAGTACAAGGAGACTAATAGGAAAGAAATAAATAGCACAAAAAAAATATTTCCTGCTAAATGCAATAGAAACTTTCAAATTACAGGGCTTGAACCTGCTTCTCTGACCTCGGCAATATCAAACACTGACCAGAGCTACTCATTTGCTTTCCTCGAGGTGCTGTGACTAAAATTAATAATTTTGACTTTAGTTCTGCTTGGACAGCAAAGCCTTGTTTGCCACCTCTACAGCAGGTGTGGCAGCAGTATTTGTCTTGCAGGACTGACAATGCCATTATACATTTTTGACCCTGACTGAATTCAGATAAAGACTTCTCAGTGACTGTAGTGCCCCATTTGAGTAGCCCTACTACCAGGGGTTTTTAAAATGCATCAGAAAAAAGGTTACATAAAGTGTGTTGAAATATCTCATTGCAACCTTGCAGTACAATTTTATGCATAAACAGAATACAATCCCCTTGTCCCAACAGGTCTGGAGACAATGGCCACAAACTGAAACATGGGAGTTCCCTCTCAACATCAGGAAACACTTTCTTTTACTGTGAGAGTGACAGAACATTGTTGCAGATTGCCCAGTGAGGTGGTGGTGTTTCTTCTTTGTGCAAAAGCAGTATCCCCAAAAGCCACCTAGAGACTCAGTAGCCCATTCTAGGTGGGCTTGAGCAGAGGGGGCTGAATGTGATAACCTCCAGAGGTCCAACCAACCTCAGTAATTTGTTGAGTCTGTGATTCATGGAGAAGCAGAATCAAATAGAACAACTATTTTTTCCTCAGCTTTTTTCCTTTTTGGAGAGATGTTATTTAATGAAGGAGACACACGGGGTGCTGGGAGAGATTTTTTATATGCATGGAAGAAGGAATGCCTTCACTAAGACCTTAGATCTTGCTAGCTGTCCATGTAAATAATTGTGAGCCTCAAGTGATGTCTGGCTTAAGCATCAGGTAGATTATGTCAGCAGTATTGAACTGGCAGCTGGTTCATATCTGCCCGCTGCGTCCAGAGAGCTGTGAGACACAGAGATCATCACAGACAGAAACCATGGACCACTTGGAAAAATATGAAAAGGACTCATGGCCCCAGCCCATTTCTCACCTCCCTCTGATGAGATCTTCTGTCCCATGGTGAAGCACCAACATGGAAATACTGACAGTGTGGAGGCCCTCAGGAGCTGCTCTAAGACACACAGCCCTCCCAGTACAGCAGCTGGCCTTGCATCTCCTGTATCCCCAAGAACATTCACGTCCCTGGAGCTTGCAGCCATGCTCCAGCTGCTGGTATTCAGCTCTCTTAAGCTCCTGGGCAGCCAGTCCAGCTTGAAGCTCACCCAAACTCACACAGAAACAGCTCATCCACACATAAGGTGGGATTTATTGAGAAGACAGGACCAAATGTGCAGGGCATGGCCGAAGAAACAGCTGACTGCAGCCTGTTTGAACACAACCAACCCCTCTCTTGCACTTATCCCTCTATTTTCCCTTTCCTCCCCTGTCTATCTTTATCCTTTCATTTCCTTGCCTTTGTTCTTTCCAGTAAATGGCTTACAATAAATTTTGAACATTCCCATAGTCTCCTTTGAACACGACAAAATAAATTGTATGAAATGCTCAAATGCTCTTACCTGGGGTATTGATCCCTATCCCCCCCAACCCCTAAGGTGAAGTGATTGGAACCTTCTCATTGTCACATGATGGGTGTCCCCCAGCCAGTGGGGACTCTCCAGGGAAAACTGGAGAGGAGCAGAGGAAGGTCAGAGGTGTCTGGGTTTTCCCTACATGACAGTGTGCCTCTCTGCTCCCATGTTTGTGGAAATGAACCTTTGTTCACAGAATGAGTAAGGTTGGAAGGGACAACAGTAGGGTCATCTGCTCCGACCTCCATGAGAGCACATTGCACAGGAAATGACATACATCAATAAATAGTTTAGAGTAGAGTTTGTCACACTTAAATTTAACCTTCTATAATCAAGTGTCCAGCATAAACTGCCTCTCCAGTCAGTGCAAAAAAGAAGAACTTCCACCTCTCAGCACCCCTCAGGCTGGGAGGGATTGCTCTCTGGAACTCCTGTATGTCTCACTGTAACTACGAAGACTAGCTAAGTCTTCTTGCTTAGCTTTGAAATATCTAAAACAAGTTGAAAACCACCCTAGCTTTAGGAAGAGAAATGCTCTTCCTCATGGACTCCTGCCTCCATGGCAGAGTTCTGGGCAGGATGATGTATGGCAAGAAGAATGAAAAGATGACAGAAATAATAAAATCAATCACAATTTTGTATCAAAAGTAAAAACTGTGTTATTGTTTTGTAAGCTAGCCAGCCTGATATTAACTACATGCGTATGTACACATCAATATGTTAAATACTGTTCTGTTATTTAAAGAAATACAGATCATGCAGGGACTGATATCTGCTGGCTAGTGCTGAAGTACCTTTACATTCTATATATTTATAAAAGAAAAAAGCTTTTCTAGCATAGTAACAGTACATTCTTTCCAACACCATTACAGATTTCATTTTCTCAACATGGAAACCAGAAGTTTGTCTTTAGGAAGCGTGTAACTCTCTTCTTATCAGAGTCAAACTCAAATTGCTTTCTTCCCATGAAGAAATAAAGGAAGTCTAGAAAAAAACCAAAGAACAAAAAACCAAACCCAGTTGAATTATGGTATTGCAGATATAAGATTAGTAAACTTTAACAACATCCTCAAGGAGCTCAAAGCAACCTTTGGATACAATTATGCTGCCAACAGCATCTACTCCCAGGTGTAACTTGTGCAAAACACGGCCAGCAGCATGCAGACACACTCCACAGCAAATCAGCCATGCATATGCTGCATCATGTACTTGATGAACCCCAACAAGGTCACTCTACAAAAGATGTATCCTGTGCATTTCTTCAGTTTAAAATATCTGCTCTCACACACCAGCTGTGCTGAAGCCTCCAGGAGGGTGCATTTCCAGCCGCCTATGGGTAGATATTGCACAGACCAGAGTGTGGCACAGAGCACAGCAAGGTGTGAGCAGCTGCTTGCTTGATGGGTGCTGCCAGATTCCATGCAGGGAAGGGGAGGTCCAGCCTGGGCTAGTCCCATCCACATTGCCCTCTTGGGAGTGAGGTCTTGCAGCACCACTTGTGAGACTCATTTAGGAGGAGGAAGTAAGGTTTGCTATGAAACAATTAACATGCATGGGTTTGGATGAGCAGCAGATGAGGAGCAAGGAGGCAGCTGGGAAGCTGTGACATGTGCCAGTGTGAATGTATCCTTGAGTCTAGCCCAGCATTTCCATGTCTGTGTGATATTCACCCTCCCGCAGGAGAAGCTGGTGCTGGCTGTTTTATGTCTGAGGGCCAGGCTGTAATAGGTACACCTTATATTGTTGAGATGCCACTCTGTCACTCTGTGTTACTCTGTTGAGTGTTGACCTTCATGGTGTGATGTGCACATCAGCAAGAATACAGATACATCTCCCCCTCAGAGCTGGCCTTTCCAGATGTGCAGCTGTCACTAAAGGCGCACCATCACCATTTTTCAAGGGGCTAAAGTGAAGCATGGGAGTGTTATGTGACTGCTTCAGGGTCTTGGTCATCATGGGGGTTCTGAGCAGCATATAGAAATATCTGTCTCTGCCCAACCACTTTCAGCCCTATCACACTGAGCATTTCACATAGATTTTAGCAAGGACTGTTACTCACTTTCGTGTTGAAAAACAGCATCAATCTTCCCATTAATGCCTGGAAATGTATCTCTTATCAGTGATGACTTCCTATCCATAGACCGACTTCTTTCATCATAACTGAGAAAAATTATAAACAAACAGGAGTCAGTGAAAACTAAAAACAACTCACGATTAATTCCTCTCAGCTCATTGTCTTCTACCTATCAACAGATAACCAAGTTCATCAAAGATTTTCAGTGTCATTTGGTAGTGTAGAAAGACACACAATTTGCCATAAATCAATCATTACTTTATTAGCTGCACTGAGTGAATTACTTTCATTTACTCCAACTAAAAATATCTAATATTGGAACCATCACCATAAATCTGTTTTTTATTTTTTCTAAGAGACCATGCCTAAAGAAGCGATAGGTAATAGATTATAAAAAGATTTCTTTCATGTTATATCTCTGTAAGAAAGGTTTATCAGGAAAAATCTGGGCTTTTTCTGAAGTTATAAAGTATTTTAAGTCAATTTGCTTGAGTTATTTACAGCAAGCTATTATATTTTTGGTGAAGTGCAGTTCATCAATCAGTGCTGGAACAAGAAGGCTTGTGAAAACTTTTCCCTTCTATAATTTGCTTAGCAGGAGATGTAATGATCAAATTCTTCTTTGTTCAAGTTATGAGAATTTGACCTAAAATATGGAAGTCTAATCTTCTGCTTAAACTACAGATATGTATGTGGCTGAATTACTCTAGGGTGATCTCTGTGTATGCAATCATTTGGGTATTGTGGTGGAAGGAAATAGAGGTTTTGTTCATCTAAAATAATTCAGGCTATTTACTGCTTCCATTACAGGAGCACCTCTTTCAGCTGATAGAAATCTATGTCCTGTAAGGCAAACTCGAGCAGTAGCGATGGGATTGAAAAGAAAGAAATAATAACCATGCACAGCAGATAATTCTTTGCAGTACATGGCATTTACCAGAAACTTTATGAAACTATCTCTTGGTCACTGGAAAGTGGGTGATATTCTCCTTCTTACTCCACAGAAACGTATTTGACATGTGAATAATAAACTTCTGCCTGATTTCCTGAGATGACTTGTGGAGCTGTATAATGACTTTCTAACCATGACAGCAAAATGAAAACAAACAAATAAACAAATAATCTGTTGGGTGAACGAAAAGGAAAACTAAAATCACTGTTCCATCTCCTTTCAAATATTTTTCCACAGCCAGTTGTGACACTGAAAGAGATCACTAAAAGTGTCTGACTAATCCACCCTAAATCATGACAGGATATTGATCATGTCCTTATGTTTGCTTCTGTTTAGAAAACCAACAAGGAAATATTACCTCCAAAATTTGTCTGCTATGAAGTAATATGTTTTCTCCTCAATTCCATTATGAAAAGCAGCATCAATTTTTGTAACATCCTTTGAAAAGCCCAGGGTGTAGAGTTTTTGGGGGTACCCAGGAAGTATGGCATCTCCTCTCACAATCCAGAATTCATTCCCTGTTAAGAAAAGTTGATAACAACATGTTGTGAGAATCTTCTTCTAGGAATGACACAATCTTTTTCTTGAAAGCTGATGGTTACTTGAAAATAATCATTGAACTTGAAAATAACTGAAAATAGTTCTGAGTGTCCAAAAAAATGAAATAGTTCTCCACATTACTTTTTTTGAAAATTGAAATTTCAGTCTTTCTTCATACTAATACTAGTATCATTCTTAAATTCAATAGAAAATTTCACAGAAGAAAAGTAGTGACATTTGTTTTGGCAGGGGAAAATTTTTATCGTGGATATTTTAAAATAAGGCATATTCTTTAATTTGGATAAAAATGTTATTATTTCTGTGATTGAAACACATCAATTTATTGGACTAAATTCGAGATTGTGGAATCCTACAGAAAGGTCTTAAATTGTTTTGAAACCAGATGCAAACTCTCTAGGCTGCTTGGAAAGACAACATGGGAAAACAAAAAGGCAACATTTTACCTTTAAAAATGACCATTTCATCTTTTTGAGGAATTTCATATGCAGCATCAACACCAGGTGGCAGCTGTGGCCAGAATGAAGATATCAACTCAAAATCAGTTGTTCTGACTGCTGGATGTTTGCGCCAAATATGCCTTGTGTAAATATAGAACAGGTTTTAAATAAAACTGGATATTCACACACTCTAATGCATGAAACCACAGCATGGCAACTAGGGCAGTATTTATCTGATTAAACCTAGCTATGTACCAGAGTTAGTCACACTACAATCCCTGTAAACTCAATGTAAAGACAGTTATTTCCATGGTGGGATTGCTCTCTTCTTGATGCAGACATCTAAAACAGGTCAGATGAACTCTTTTATCTAAACTTATACTTCCCCTTAAGTAGAAGTGGAGCTTAGAGAGACCTGTTTCACAAGGCTGATATGCAGTAAGACTTTGGCAACAAAAGCCCAATTTCCCTTTCCTTTTATTAGTACACTAAATCCTCACTACAGGGACTCTTCAAGCAGGTATTTTGTCAGGGCTGGTAAGCCCTCAGCTCTCTCAAAGCAAGGACAGCAAAGAGGGTGTGAAGTGTTCCAGAGCTGGTGATGTGTTTTGCCGGAGTTGAACTCTCCCAGATGCTGAACACTTGGGACTTGCTTACAGCCTAAAGTGAAAACAGTACATGTTTGGAGAGGAGCCATTTTCTCCCACCCTATTCACAGCATCCTCCATTCCAAAGGTCATCCTCCTCCTTTATAGTTATCTCTCTTCCTTTCTCCACCACCCTCTTTGTTTTTGTTTTCCATCTCTTCTTCTGATTCCCTGTCTTGTCTTCCTGTCTAAAATGGCTGATATTCTAGTTAAAGTTATTTTTCTCTGCTGTGAGGCATAATTTGAAAACTGACACTCAGATATTTTACTTTCAGAAGCTGACTTACTTGTCTTTAAAGAACATTATTTCTCCACGGAAAGTGGTGACAGCATCAAACGTTAAACTGGAGCTGCAGCTGTTTGGCAGTGCAGGATCTTTTGACTCAGTTGGGTCTTTTATCTCTGTAGATTCCCTTTGATCATTGTTTGTGCTAGGAGAAGATCCTAAAAGAAACAGTTTATGGAAGAAATTATAGTGTGAACTCATTGAGGTATATCAGGTACACAAAAATGCCACTGAAAAGTACCCAAAGTCTTTGAAATTACAAGCAGTAGTTGACGAAAAATTCTGAATTACCATAGAGGTACTGTATGCCAGTAATATCATCCTGATGAAGAAGGAGTACTGAAGGGTCGAATTTCCTGTAAACTGGATACATCAGAGCATTGGGGTCTTTGGAATGGAAAAGTCCCAGTGAATGGCCAAACTCATGGGCAGCAACATAAAATAGGTTCGTGCCTGAAAGCATCAAACAAAACACATAATTGGAGAGCTGTGTCTTTTTATTTGTCTTGAATAACATGAAGGGCATAAAGTCAGAATCTTTCAGAACTGCTTGCCCAAGCAAATGAACTTCTTGTGGGAAATTCAGTTGGAGATGAGATTCTGACCAGAAGTAAAAATAATGGAATCATTATAGCAGAGTACAAGGAAATAGTCTGTAGATCGTGCAGAATTCAGTGTGGGAGAAGTACTCTGGGCCAGTGAGGTAACTGTGCAGGAAGAGGTTTGAGGAGTGGGAAGAAGTGAGGCCCCCTTACAAATAAAGCTCCTGGCAGCGCATGGCAGAAGCTAAGCTGGGGCCTTAACTTCTTAAACCAGAGGCTGAGAGGTCTTTTATAGCTATGCAAACCATATGCTCCTTCAAACCAGTGGCAATTTAAACACTTATTAAGGGAGAAAGGAGACAGACACTGCACCCTTGATTCCATGTGTAACTTGTTTCAGGAGGGCTTGGAGAAGGGGAACTTGGTTACCTACCCTCTGGGCTTTTGGTCCATGTTTCATCCTCATCAAAGTGAGCATCTCCACCCAAGTCCTTGCCAGGTGCAAAGGCATGGGCAAGGGAGCCTCCTGGGCCATCAAAGGGGGTGAAGTCATTGTGACCTGAGGAGCAAACCCCAAACACAGCTGACTGGGGGTTCATGCACACATTGAGCAGCAGGTATATGCACACATAGCAGGTATAGATCCAGTGAACTACCAGCAGCTCTCTAAATTTTCTTCCTCCTTCTCTTCATCTGCCACTATGCCCTGCCCCAAAGTCTGTCAAGGGTTGTAACCATAGCACCCAGTGCAAGAACTGTATTTCTCTGTCTCCTTATTCAACTGGACATTGATCTCCACATGTGCTATATATGGGAGCAGGTCAACCGCTCCATACAGGCAGTAAGTTGGCAATAACTCATCATGGTTGCATAGGGATTTACCTCTGGCTGCAAAGGAGATCATTATGTCTGCATCACCTCTGTCCTTCTTGATGAATCTCAGGGGGGTCACATTGCTCCAAACACTTAAGGCTTTCTTGATGGCTGCATTGACATCTGCTGGACGCAGGTCAGGTGTGTAGTTTACTATCCTTCAAAATGCAGGAGAGAACAAGTTGTGTTGTTATCACTCACCCTGTACTTCACACTGTCTTGACATGAAGAATTCCATTGTGATTACCTGTATGTCAGGACTTGTTTTGTCCATTTTGGCTCTCCTGCAAAGGTGGAGAACCCAGCTACATCAGGGAATCCACAGCGGTGTTTCTGTACCAAGTCCAAAGTGCCAGAATCCAGTTTCCCTGTCACCTCCAGCCCAAAGAATTCCTGCATTTCTTTTAGTTTTTGGGTCATTGCATTATTGCTTTTCCAAACAAAAGATTCTCCATCTTTCTTAAAGCCATAGTAATTTTCCAGGTACTTCTAATGAGAAAAAAACCCAAACAAACAAAACCCAAAACTTAGAACAATCAGTGATGTTTGCTTTTGAAGCTCATAAGATATTAAACTAACACCAGTCAGTCATGTGCCTTTGCTACTTTTCTTTCTGTTCTATGGCAGCATGGATAATAGCTTGTTAAAGCCTGTATGAATATTTTTCTCTTAATGGTAGTTTTTAACATTGTATTATCACTACAAATATTTTCTAGTTACCAAAATACATTTAAAATTAGCATTTGTTTAAGAGATTATTTTCTGATAATGTGGCCTCCACTTACCCTTCCCCCAAGATTGCCTAGAGTCCTTTAGAGGAAGTAATTTGAAATACATAACTGAATATAAATTTGCAGTGGTTATATCCTGTTTCCCCACAATTTAAACAGTAATATTTCAGAAAAATATACTATACTTACATCATGAAGAGTTATGTTTCATAGTATCACAAGTCACATAAATAACCACATTTCCACCTGAACACAAACTCACCCTCGGTGGACTCAGGAGTTTAATTATTTGTGGAATTAACACAGAGTGAATACATCATTGGATTTAATTAGTCTCTTAAAAAAAGTAAAATAAGATGATGCTTAAGTAGCCTTTGTCATCACACATCCATTTTGAGAAATATTCAATCAGTTATTCATTCTGCTTGTTCTTTGGCTGCCCTATACTAGTTACACAGACTGCCATGGATGCTCAACAGTAGCTAAACATCTCCCCAGAGCTCTGTCTTCCTCACCTGGATAAGCTGCATGTCTTCTTCCTCTGTCTGCCTTGTATTTGCAGGAAAAGCACAAGAAAGTGCTGCACATAATAATAGGAGAAATGGGAGATTTCCCATTCTCATTTCCACTAGCCTTTATAGAAGTGCTTTTTGTAGTCTGCCACACACCTGCTTCGCCTTTATATAGTATTTTTCTGCTTTATAAACCTTTCTAATCCCTGACTCATTGATTCTTACA
The DNA here is from genome assembly GCA_013400435.1 of Pycnonotus jocosus. Lineage (NCBI taxonomy): Eukaryota > Metazoa > Chordata > Aves > Passeriformes > Pycnonotidae > Pycnonotus > Pycnonotus jocosus. The sequence continues at coordinate 511,934 of VWYP01031341.1, forward strand.
ATGTCTAGTTAGCAACAGAACATGCAAAACAAGAGTTTTACCATAAAACAGATTGGAGCTGTCTTTCATCCGGTTCCACCCTTGTGTAGGTTTTGCAACGTGGAAATATGATTAATGAGAATATAATAGACCTGTAGTTCTTTCTAATGAGCTTATTAACCTTTTAATTGCTAAAATGTAGCTGTACTCTTCAAAATTTAAAGTGTATCTCTTTAATGCTTTCCATTCAAAGATAATATTGATTTCAGAATGGCTGTTGAAGTCCCTAAAGGGATAAATATTCACAAAGAGTCACAAGACTGCAGTCTACAAACAGAAAATTAGTTTTCTAGGGGTTTTTTTTGGGGGGGGGCGGGATTTACACCTTTTTGTTTTGAGACTATTATGGTGTCACCATCTTTCCCTTTGGTAGAGTCCTGTCACTGCTATAATTCCTTGCTTGATGAAGCAATGCTTTGTTTATGCAATTTTTTCAAAACAGTTCGCACTTGGACGAAACGATTTTTTTTCTGCAGGAAAATGTGAAATTAACACAAATAAATGAAAGCACTTTTCCAAGCATATATAAAAATTTTAAAAATTGAGCCAAGATGTTTTCATGCTAATTTTATTCAGCAGTTTTTCTATTGTTTTTAGAGAATTGTCCAAATACTTTATTTCAGATTCTCCTTCTTTGATACTTACTACAAGGTTTTAAAAAGCACTGAGGTTTTCTGGATCAAACTCTTTGATGCTGTCCTTGTCAGAAAGAGGTTCCTCTGTTCTCTATTTCTGCTGTTGGTGGTAAGAACTGCTGAGACTCAACAGCAGGCACACTCTAGATTCCACTTTTCCTCCATGCCCAATCATACCGTCCATGCACTACCACAAATGAGGACAAAGCAGTGGGGATGGGAGTCCTGAAGAGAGATGTCTACTGCCATTGAAGACAGCCTTATATATCTGAGACTTCTGTGTGGGGCTGACACAGGATTTTGGGTAAGCCTGCAGCTCAGAGGAGCAGGTGAGATTTTGAATGTTCAGAGAGATAAACAAACTCCCTTCCACAGAGCTGTCAGGATAATAGGAATGTGAAAGGAGAGTTTATAAATACATTGTACACTTGAGGTATTTGCTGAAATTATTTCCTGCTGAAGAGCACTGTGTTGATACCAGAAGGATACCCAGAGCACAGCATGCCTGTGGCCATCCACAGGCAGGACACGAGGGATTGCTAGGTCTGGGCAGCTGGAACAGCAAGGCAAGGCTGGTGGGACTCCACAAGGGTTATCTGATCACTGAGGACTGAATTTCTGCCCTAAGAGCAGATATCTACCTGAGGCATTTCCATTGGGGAGAAAACTCGTCCCTAGTCCTGGAAGGAGATGGACATGGAATGACCCAGAAATGGACCAGCTGAGCCAAGGCGAAACAATCCCCTGAGAGAGCTCTTGGTAATGACTCCACTCATAGAGTTATGGGAGGTGTACCAGAATGGATGAGATGAATCCAAAAATTGGTGGAGAGTTGTCCTGTGTGGTTTACACACTGACAGCATCTCTCGGCAGAGACAGCTTCTGGTACTTACAGCCCCCTACAGCCTTTCAACTCTTTTTTTTTTTCTCCCTCAGTGTCTCCATGTGTACTAGAAGGAAGAAGTAACTTTCCAGCCTGCAGGTCTTAAATTTTCATCACTCATCTTTCTCTCCGATGAGAAGGCTACTAAAAGGCATCAAAACTATCTAGGAAGGTATTAATGAAATTTATACTGTTTGGTGATTATCAGCTTTCTCAAGTACATCTGCTACTCTGTCAACCTCTTTCTCACTTTTCTTGATACTATTCTCCAGTTCTCTCAAGAGATCAATCACCTAGATGAAGCTTTATAAAGAAAATTCCGTTATCACAGAGACCTTCTTTGATGTTTTTCTTTGAGGTGACTTCATCCAGAACTAGCACAATATATAATGTCAATCACTGGTTTTAGCTTAAAGAAGTCAGTGTGAAAATTACTATGTTCTCCTTTTTACAACCTGTAAAATTGTCTGGGTGAGCTCCTAGGATTGCCCTTATCTCTTTCTCTTCTGGGATTAATCTTCCGCCTTGGATGCGTTCCCACAGCCCCACCCTAAGACATACAACACAAGACATATAACACAAGACATATAACACACGACAGAATATGGTTATTGTTATTATTATTAACCTTAGCACAAAGGCTATGGCTAATTCACAGTTTATATATTTTCAAATTAATGAATAATGTAGTACAGAGAAAAGGAAAAGAACACCTCATAGAGCCTCAATACAATGAAACTAAGTAGGCTTGTTGTGCAAAGCAAAGGGGTTAATTACTCAAGCTTGAAACTTTTCCTTTCTGTTACCTTATGTACCCTCAGTGTCCTGGCCAGGCTGAACTCTGGTAGCAGTGTAGGACCCCTGGCCAAAACCTGGGAGAGCAGGTCTGTGCAGGGGGAAATTCTGAGCTGTAAAACTGCAACTTCAGCCTGTGCTGCCATGAACATTGCTTAACTCAGTGCCTTTGGCACCTCCTTCCTGGCTGTGCTGCAAACCCCCAGACCTGGCAGCACAAACCTAGCCTCAAAAATATCTTATTGCTGACAAAGATGAGTGTGTGACCTACTTCTGGCTTTTATATAACAGCTGTGGGTCTCCAGCACGGTAACGTTGATTCCCTGGCAGCATTCAGTGTTTCAGTTCTCATCAGGTTGCACATGGGTTACCCTTGCTCTCTGTCAGGGAAGTCATTAAGGGATTTTTGCCTGACATTCCCTGTGCAAGGGATTGGGTCTAGCTCAACTGATGTGCAGTCAAGACTTTTAGATGTAACAGGTCATATTTTGTGACTCTAATTTGCATGCCTGCTCTTGGATTCCAAGGAAAGTTCCTACTCATATAGGACAAGTACTTGAAATTACATTTATGGATAAATTTCCCCTACTGGCAAACAAGAGGCCTTTAATTCCAGCAACAATTTATGAGTTATAACAAAATCATGGTTACAAGAAACCTTCTCTTGTTCACTGAGTATAGACAGGCAGCTCCAACATTCCTGCTTCCAAAATTTCCAACATCATCTTAGCTACGTCTTTCATTTGCCAGGAATTTCATTGCTTTTCCCAAAATGAAAGTAGTGTTGTTTCATTTCAGAGCTTGAGACATTAACAAAGCAGAAACACAGATAGAAATTCCACAATTAACACATCTCACTAGTCCCCTTGTCTATGTGAGATCCACGGCTTGTTGTCATCCGTTTCTGCTGCAGGCTACACTTGTTAAATTTTTTTCACAGCTCAGTAAATATCACTGATTTTTCAGATATTGTGAGTTTAAGCTAATTAATACCCAAGGGTGGAAGGAGTATTTTAATTTTGTTGTTTCCTGGATGTCATAACTAAAAAAGTAGTACAAACCTTCTGCAGGAGAAATACTTTAATCTAGTGTGAGTCAGTAAAAATCAACAGTGTTCTGCTTCATTGTTGTTGACATGTTCCTTTTGGTTCCTCCTTAATCACTTTCAAGTCTCAGAAAGCAACCAGAGCCTAAAGGCCTGATTTCTGAAGGCAGCCTTCACATACAAGAAGGCATCTATTTAGGATATCAAAGTATGTTGGCATTTTTAAAAACAAAGGGAATTAATCCCGTTGCTTATGCACAAACAGCACTCACAAGCACCCTGCCTAAGCCTAGAGGCATCTAAAGTCCTTGGACTAAAGTTTGCTCAGGATAGGCTATGTACAGAGCAAGAGCTATTGAGAAAGACACTGGGAGATGTTGGGGCAACACCAGTTTTCCTGTGTCTCTGCTCTGCCGGGACTGCTGCCAGGTGAGCTCAGCCACTTTTCAGTCCATGACTTCACCATGGTGAACCATTGCCCTTGTGGCAATGCTGAGCTGTTGTGTCCCTACTCGACACAACAGTAGGGACTGTTGTTAAAGTCAAATCAACTGTTAAGACATGGCTGGATTTGTAACATAAGTTGGTTTTAAACCTGGCTTTAGAGAGGTACTTAGAGCACATCTAGCATGGCACAAAACATGCATGAGGAGAACACGGCAGAGATGAGATATTCCAAGATCATAAAATTATAGAGTTGTTGGGGTAGAAAGGACCTTAAGCATAATCTCATTCCAGCCCACCTGACACCTTCCACTAGACCAGGTTGCTCAAGGCCCCATCCAACCTAGCATCATTTCTGTTGCCTTTCTTTGATCTTTTCTGTGAGCACAGTGGGATGGTGGGCCTGTGGGTGCACTGGGAGACACATGGCTTCCCCTGGCCCTGATGGTTGGGGCAACAGGTCTTTGTCTTTGATGTCTGAGGCAACTGCCCTGTGCAGAAAACCAAGAACAAATTTTACCTCTGCCCAATGGGTGTGAGCTGTGGTAGCTGGAATACTGTCCTTGTCAGGCATTCCCATCCTCTCTTTTTGCCTTTGACAATTCCACTAGAGAAAGAGTAATAGCGAGTCAACTTCCTTGTGCAATCACATCATCAGAGCAGTGTTGTAAGAGATGGGATCAAATCCCTTCAAAGAGAGGATGGACTACAGCCAAGTTGCCTTTCATCCCAAGGGGTGTTTAAACCCACTGAGCCATTGCCCTGTGAGAGGGACCCAGAAAAGGAGCATGGAGGAAGCAGATGTGCTTTTCTGTGTCTCACCACTCCTCCTCTGGAGGATTCATCTGAGGTAGTTATGTAAAAACCCTTGGATTTTTCCTCTTATCATTTTGGTTTATTTGCTCTGGGAAGTGGTTCTTGTTTCTGGTTTGTTGTTGAGCATTGTGACGTGCACTGCCAGCCCTGACTCCTTTTCCATGGCACATGGTTACAGCTCAGGAGGGCTAATCCACTCCCTGTGGACTCCCTGTGACACTGTGATTATATCTCCATCACTTCCCACCCTGCCTGCATGCTACCTCCACCCCCAAACTGGACACTTACCCTTCTCTCTGGTTGTTCATGTCCTGCTGTACCAATGACTCTATCCATTGAAACCACCCTTAGTGGCACTGGTGCACTGGTCCTCTCAGCCCACTGCCATGTCCCCAACACTGCCTTGACCCCTCTGTCCCTGTGCCAGAGGTCATGGGAGGTGAGGCCATAGACTCCAGTCTCTCCTTTCACACACTCTTGTGTAGGATTCTGCCTTTTATGTCTGCCCCACATTGTTCCTGAGTGTCTTGTTTCCCTCCTTTGTCACCTAGGTGCTTTCTAACCGCCTGCAAAGACTGCCCCTCTACTTCTCTTTAACTTTCCCCCCACAGGCACTGAGCCCTGCTGAAAATGCTGATGGGTTCTGGGGCCATTCAGGCTTGTGTGTGGTTGTAGCAGATGCCTTGTCTCCGGTGGATTGAATCAGAACACAAGAACTGCTAAACTCAAGCAAAATACTTTATTACTCAAAACCAATTTGATTAATAAATAGTTGGAGAAAAAAATAAATTAAAACTGTACATTAGGTTTTACATTTTAAGGTTTTAAATTAGAAATGCCAAAGGCCATAGTTTCAGACTCAGATGCACAGGAACAGCTGAATAACACTGTTTAAAATCAAGAAATATGGAAAAATCTTTCTGGTACAAGTACTCCTGCACCATCACTTAATATTTCTAGCAATTAAACCAGCTGTTGCTTTTCATTATACGGATGAGTTTCCTCCTCTTGATGTCAACTTCATACTGGTTTGATCCATGGAAAAAGTAGAAATACCCTAGAATTGGAAGAAAGAAATGTTGACAAATTAATATCTCATTTTTATATACCTATGGTTACATGCTCACAATTTTCTTGTGTGAGTTAAAAAAATCAAGCCAAAAATTTAATATATGTATTGAAACATAATTTTTTTGGCTTTGGTAGGTGGTTTTTTTTTTTTTCAAATTACATTTTAATTGATTTACCATTTTTCTGAAGGGCAGCATCAATTGGATAGGCGATCCCGTGGAAGTCAGTAGCTATTTTCCTTGGGTAGCCTCTTTCCATTGATTGGGTATTTTCATTGAAACTAAATAAAGAAATTGCATGAAACAGAAAATAAGGATGTGACATTCAATGTTGAAACCAGATGGATTTTTTTACAAAATATGCTTGCTCTCAGCTGAAAATCCAGCACCTGCAATCTGTGACCTCATAAAGCTGTGTATATCCTGGCTATGTGAATATTTACATCTTTAGTAGCCTAGGTAAGTCTGTTTTCAGAATAACAGATTAGAACATTTATTTTCATTCCCTGAGACGGACAACAAGGTTGAGTGGAGCTCATACTGAATAATAATCTTAAACAATTATTCAAACATAATTATTTTAATTCTACACACACAGTGTATGAAGTGACCCCATAAGAGAAATGCAAACTTCAAGTGTAATAACACTCTTTCAAGATAGTATTACAGGCTAATTATTAGGCTAAGATAACTGCTTAGCTGAACTGTTTCTTAGGAAGCAAATATTTTAATCTCCTTCTATAACTTTCTTGATTTGTCACTTACAAATTTCACAGAGCACTTCTGCTTCTTAGTAACTACTGAATGAATAGCTAACATGATGACAAAGTCTACTCGATTTACATTTTTTATACTAATTATAATATATCATATTTTTATACTAGTTCAAAGTGCTTCTTAATGAATAAACAAAACTGATTTGCCCCTTAATCATAGCCTGGTAAGAATCAGAGAACACTCAGGTCTAACAGACTTTGTTTTATGAACAGACCTGAGTAATTGAGTTTCAGCTTTTAGAGGCTGAGAAGGCTGACCAAAAGAGGACATGAACTTCCTGTACAAATACTCATATCACTTGATTTAAAAAAAAGTTTTGATTATCTCTAGTACAGAAGAGAGGAGAACCTTACCTCCAGTACTTGTTGCCGACAAAGAAATAGGTTCTCTTGGTACTATGGTCATGAACGGCTGCATCGATTTTCCGGACACTGGTGGGGAAGCCCAGGTGCTGAATGGGCTTGGGGAACCCTGACTCTATGCTGTAGCCACTGACAGCCCAGTACTGGTCATCTACAGGAAAACAGAAAAAGTGGTAAGGATTCTTGAGGAGTCTGAGCTCCTTTTTGTCAAAAACCCCAGAGCTTTCTGTGTAGTAAATGCCACCAAAAAGCACAGATGTCCAGCTGAAAACATTACCCACTTAGGGTGCACAGAAGTTTGAATATCTCACAGCTGTTGGATTTTCTATTTTTTATAGTCATTAAGAGTATTATATACTCAATAATTAAAAGTCAATATATATTTTTAGGTGTGTTTGTCATCTCTAAAAATATATTTAGATAATATGAGGTAGCGGTCAATTTTGTCTCAGCTATGGTCTTCCCTCTCCCTGACCAAAGGAGGTCTGTGTAGAACCATTGTGAAGCAGCATTAGTTAATGGCAGTAACATAATTTACAAAATTTAAATCGATTTAAATATTAAGAATATCCTTTATTAGTGGTAGTACTAGTATTAGAGTTAATATGAATATTAGCATAATATTCCTTCCATTATGGTTAAATAACATTAGTGGTATTGCTATAACTTCATATATGCATAAAAACTGATGGAAATGTAAGAGAAATACCTTTAAAAAACAGCACTCGATCCCTCTTGTCAACCTCATATGCAGCATCGAAGCCAGCTATCAGTGATGGCCAGAAGGAGAAGATGGTGTCGTGCTCAATTTCGGAGAAATATGGACTTTTGCGCCAGACATAGCTGATAGAAACAAAACCAGCGGTGCATCATTGTCTGTACTTCAGGAGGAGATCAAGGGCCCATAAACGCACTTTAAACCCTACTGTCTGGGTGCTGGAACCAGCGCTCCCTATGAGGCAGAGATAGAGCCCCTTTTGGGATGCAGCCCTTCACTCTGCCCTCTGAACCTGTCCTGCTGTTTGCTCTCACCAGGCTGGGTGTGCCCAGCCAACAATCCACTACAGTGCAGTGTCAGAGCGTGCCCCAAACAAGGCCACGCTGTAACAGCAGGGGCTCCCTGCAGACATTACTGGGCAGTTGGTAAAGGGCAGAATCCCAGGTCACAGTGACTCTAAAAGTCACCGGTGACATTATCCACAACTCCCTGGCCCGCACACAGGATGGCATGATGAGGGCAGTGCTGCATGTGAAGCAGCTGCAGGCTGAGCAGTGATACTGGAATTGTTCAGCCTTGCACAATTTTAATAGACATGGGCAATGATGTATGATGGATTAAAACATTACACTCATTAGTCAGTAAACCATGTTACTCACCCTTGCCCAGGTGGGCTAGTAAAATTTTTCAAAGTTTCCTTAACACTTACAGAAAGAAATATTTTCCTTTGTAACCAAGAGAGGATACATCCCTTGAACTGAACTTTATGCTTTGCCTTCGTGAGACTCACAAAAAGATGTTGCTGGAAATAGAAGCACTTACCTGCCTTTGAAGAACAGTGTTTCCCCACGGAGAGTAGTGATAGCATCAAAAGTCAGATGAGGGTCACAGTCGCCTGGTCTTTGGGGTGGCTTGGAGGGTGTCATTTCTGTTGGTTCTTCCCTGGGAGACATTGGAGTTGGTGCTTCTGCAGGCACCATTTCAGTTGGTTCTTGTGGGGGAAAAGCTTTTGTTGGAAGTGCAGATTCCTTGGGGGGTCCTTTGGAAAACAAAAAAGTTTGGAATTGGAAGGTGGATGAGAGCAGCTCACGTCACAGCATTTCAGGCTGTACGTGTGAAGCCAAGTGTACAGGCAGCTGTGCACATAACACTTTTGTGGAAGATAAGAGAGTTTAATGCTACAGACATGGGCTGTTCCTCTGGTATCATCGAGGAAAGGCTCTTGGATCTTCTGAATAACTGGAATGGATACAATCTACAGATTCCATTTTGCAGTGTAGACTGCTAGCCACAAACCCTCCAAGGGATTAGCCCAAAAATAAACCTCAGTATCTTTCTTGTAGTAAGAAGTTCAGTACATTTTATCTGTTGAGTAAAATTAATTATAAATTGTTATCCACCATTCACCAGAAAATGATGCTTCTTTCTTACCATAGAGGGCTTGAATGCCAGCAATGTCATCCTGATGAAGTTGGTAGTCCCTTGTATCCCTGGCCATATATATTGGATACATCAAGGCACCAAAAACATTGGAATGACTGAGACCCAGTGAGTGGCCCAGCTCATGAGCAGCAACAAGAAATAAGTTGTATCCTAAAAAAGATCCAGAAGAAAGAACAACAGCTAAATAATTTTTTTGCATGACAGTGGGATACAGGTGCCATTCTCTCATGTGAGATACATCATCCATGGTCTTAAAAAAATGGCAAAATCTAACTATGCCCAAGTAAGAGCTCTTTGGCCTCCTGGAGAAGAAATGAGTTTTGAATTATGGGCATTGATTTCTCACTGGGAAACCATTCTGGGAACAGTTTTTGCCCATGTTGCAGAAATTTTCCAACAAAGAATCAAAGTTTCTTTAATATTAATAACAATTGAAAAGCAGGTGAGAAGGTTTTAATCACCTGATCAGATTTTGGGAATAGTAAATTACATAGATTTTGCCTGGTAACTACCTCACAAAACCAGTAACATGTAACATAATCCCTGGACACTGCTGGAAACCAGCACATTTCACTGTTATATTTAATTTTATTCAGCAATAAATTCAAAGTTTTTTACTTTCTAGAAGTTAAAGATGAATATCACTTTAAATCAGAAAAACCCCCAAACCTAGGCAAAACCAAACAAATAACAAGCAAACAAACAAATAAAAAAGTGAGAGTTTATATGATGACTTTTAAGGTCATTATCCAAGGGTGAAAATTCCCGGTCTTTTGATCATGATTACCCAACATTGCTATTCCATGCTAACTTCATTTCCTTCACTGGAGCTGTAACTGCAGTCTGCATTAAGTTCAAGGGACTGTTGTGACTGCATCCCAGATAAATATGCAGAACTGTTTTACTAAATTATGCTGATATTTTGCATCTCAGTAAATACTGGAACTACTGCCACGGGATATGTGACTTTACAGCATTTTCAAGGCAACATTTTCTAATAAAATAACGGTCAACACAATATGAAAGTTTGCCTACCACTATAGGTGGTAAATTTGGTCCAGTTTTCATCTTCATCAAAATGGGCATCTCCTCCTATCCCATTGCCAGGGGGGTAGGCATGAGCCAGAGTTCCTCCTGGACCATCAAAGGAGTAAAAGTCACCGTGAACTAAAAACAAGGGGGAGAAAAAGGGACATTTTTCATTATTTTGATAAGAAAAAGTGACAAGCACTATGATTCCCTGGCAATAGAGTCTCCTTACATCCAGCTGCAAAGGAAATCATTATATCTGCTTGACCACCATAGACCCTGGTGAACCTCAGAGGGGTGACACTGCTCCAGAGCTGGAAGGCTCTTGCAATTGCTTCCTCTACATCAGCTTGCAGCATGTCTGGAGTGTAGTTCAAAATCCTGTGAATTAAAGAAAAAAGGAATTAGAAGCAAACAGATCACACGTGACTGTGACACATGGTATCAAGGTCAAATATTTTAATCAGTTGTTACAATTATTTATGTGTCTCAAATGGTTTATTTTAAAAATATTTTTATTACATAACAGATGAAGATTTCACAGTTTTCTTTCATGTCTTTCAGAAACCCTAACACATACTCAGTTGTATTCTTTCTATCCACTGAGTATATTATTTAGTAGGCTATTAGTTAACTAATGTAAACTCCTATTTTGATATTCCCATCACTATTTGGAAGCCTGAATAGTTCCCACATTCCTGTCCCTTTCATCCTGAATGGGACTTTTATACAGAGAAGCACAGAAATAAATAGCAAAGAACCTGTAGACGTTACTTCTGCCTAGCATTCACAAAGCTTCCCAGTGGTGTGGATAAAAACATGCTTTAATGTATGTTACCGATAGGTCACATCTTCTTTCTTCCACGTGGGGCTGTGTGGGAAGGTGCTGTATGAACGGATGTCTGGTATTCCACATCTAGGCTGCTTCATCATGTCCAGTGTCTTCTGATTCAGCTCCCCAGTCATCTCCAGCCCAAAGAATGACTGCATCTCTCGTATTTTGTCAGCCATGTGGCTGAGGTCTTTTGCTTTAAACAGAGAATGTTTCTCTTCTTTAAAATCATAGAAGTTTTCAAGATATTTCTGATGGGGAAGAAAAAGCAACAGTTCAGAATATAAAACTTTCTTTTCAAATGCAGAAGTCTGGTTATAAAATATTCTACATTGCTAATACATCACTATGTTCATTTTCTCAATAAATTTTCATCAGTTCTGTCCATAGTCCTTACCTTAGCAAACTGCATATCTTCATTTTCCTTTTCTGGAGCCACTGGAAAAGCAGAGGAGCATATAACATATAATAGCTCAAGGAAAAGAAGGATCTTTGTCTTCATCTTTGTCTCCGTGTTCTACCAGCCCTTGCTAGAAGACCTCTCAATCTCTTTTTCCTCTGTCTAAGACTCACCAGTGTTCCACTATTTATATCAGTGCTGTGCTTGCTAAAGTCAATAACAGCATGACTCAGCTTATAACATCCTCTGATTTTCCACAGAAACATAGAAAACAAATTTGGATTTAGAAGCAAGCAAACACATGACACTTTACCTTGCCCAAAACCCCCTGATTTCGCAATCATATTATTGGACAGTATGTTGGTTTTTTCTTCATTCCTAAAGAGAGCTGGACAAAAACTACCCCTTTTTTCAGAAGTGACCTGGCTCTTTGTGAGGGTCAACAATCTGTAATTCCTCACAGTACTTGAGAAGAGACCTCCAGAAACTGCCTTCATTTTTCTCAATGCAGCTTGCATGCAGGACCTCAGCACGCCAGGAAAGAACCCCTTCCTCTAGCCCATTGTACCTGATAATTTTAGTGACATAGCCAATTATACAAAAAACTCACTTCTCTTTTCTTGAACCTGACAGCCCACCATTGTTATGGAATTGTTATTTGTGCTGCTACCTGGCCCATGTAATCATGGATCTATGGCCTCATCCCGTTTCTGCCTCGCACCACAAAGTAAAAGTCTCAGTAGAGCACCCCAGATCATATATTGTGGTCTGCAGTAGCCAAGGGTGGTTTCACAGCAAAGAGGAAATGGCAGAAATTGCTCTACAAAACCATAGGCACCCTTGGGATAAAGGGTTTTCAGCAGAACCTTTTATTAAACTCCTCCAACATCAGATGGAAAGTGATGAGGATTTGTGCCACAGATTCAAAGTTTTCCAATCTGCCAGAAGTCCTGCTTTCAATTCCTATGTCCTTTTCTGAACACAGTGCACTTCACTTTATGGAGGGATTACAGAACCCCTGTCACTCGGATGTCTATTGACTGTCATTTCCGAGACACCCATCTTTGGAAGCAGAATTCTTCTGTGTTGACTTAACACCCACAGGCAACTTCAAAAGGAGAAACATGAGCTAAAAATAATCCACTTCTTTTTGAACATGAGAAAAATAAGAAAAAAGGAACCACTTCTCCAGTGAGAAAAAACATATTGGAGACTTCATAAAAACAATCCTAGCACCACAGCGGCTGAGCTCTGCAGTCTGCAAGGTGGCCTGAGGAAAGGCATGGCCTCCTTCCAAAGGAAATTGGAGATGAACGGTCTGGCTGGAGTCAGGTCACATTGGGCGTGTGACCCAGGTCAGAGCCCAGGTCCCTGAACCACTGAGGGAAATGGTACAAATGTTTATGTCTAAGGCTGCAGCAGGATGAGGGTGGCTTTGCCAATGCCCCACTGCTGCTCTAATGGGGTCCTCCTGCTCCTCCCAGCCTGGCCAGAACTCTTGCTGTTTTCCTGTGCCCTTCTGATACCGAGTGTGTCCTCAATAAACCAATTCAGAGGGCTAAAGCTATAGGAAACAGCTCAGAAAAATAACCCTACCACCACTAAAAAATAGTTTCTTGCAGAAGTTAACAAATGCACTGGCACTCTAAGGGGTGAGAAGAGCCTCCATGAAGGAGTGGGATATCATGGGTGGGAATAGGGATGCAGGAAGGCAGCTAGCAACACTGGGAAGCTAGGACCTCTCCTTTGGCAGCAGCAGGGTTTGTCTCTGCTGGTCATGGAAGAGCATCCCAAACTGCAGTTGTAGAGTATGAATGCATTTCCACACAGAAATCCAGACACAAAGCAGGGACATTTTAAATACTGTGTTTGTATCTCTGCACCTGGCGTCAGCAGCTTGCATATGGCACTTATCCTCTGCTTTCAGCTGAATGTTTTGTAAACACCCTGCTTGCTGTGTCCAGGGGCAAAGCAGTCAGAGCATGAGATGAAGCACACCCAGTTGGCAAATATTTTAGTGAGCTTTTCTTTCTCAGTGCCTTTTGCATGGCTGCCAATAGGCATGTTACAGCTCCAGCTGTTGGTTCCACTTCCAGATCCTGTTGCCTGCATGCTCGAGCTGAAACTTATGGTGAGTGCTGGGAGGAAGAGCTGGATCTTGCCTTGTGTTTGGCAGCATGAGTGGTGCAAATTCACTGCTGAGCAGTCTGCATGGCTCTGAGGGGTGTGAGCAAGCGTGATACTTACACGTGGATCCAAGAGTCCACTTGCCTTCTTATGCTGAACCCTAAGACAGCAGTCTTAGTGTTCAAACTAATGTGGGTATTCAGTCCTGGGTTTAAGTATTGCAGGATAAAAATGGGAGCTGTGTTGTGGCTTTAATCAGAAGTTTAAAGTGTTGGAAAATTACATTCCCAGGGAACACAGTGAAGATTTACTGGCAAAGATGCAGTTCGAATTTGAATGGAGTGAGCTGAGCTGACACCTCACATGCCACTCTTGCCTTACCTATAGGTCAACTAGTCAATGAGCTCTGCTTCAGGAGGGCCCAGAATCACTTAATCCTTGACAAGGCATGAAGCAGGTCAGATGCCTGTTTCATGCCTTGGTCCCATAGGTAAAGAGATACTGCTATTCCCATCCCAGTTCCAGGAAGCTGATCCCCCCTGTGCCCTGAAGTCACTTGTCCTTCAGCTGGGTTGGAGACCATGTAGATGTCAGGGGTGGCTTGCCAGCTTATGCAGCAGCACGGCAGCCAGAATGGATCCAGGAATACTGCTCATTTCTTCCCTCAGCTCATCAGCACTCAGACTCATTCATCCCATATCGCCAGCAGTTAACCACGCACTCAGGGACAAGAGTGGGTGCTTTCCCAGGAAGACCCTGCAGTAGAACAGAGCATTTCACCAAAAGCCTGCCAACATCAAGGCTAGTTTTCCTCCACCACAGAACTGTTTGTCCTCTGACAGTGTAATTTGTATTATCCTGTGGGATCTAGTCCAAGTGCCAGGGTTTTTAGTGGATTTGTCAAAATTCTACCTGGGAATTTTGCCATTTCTTTTTTTTCACTATTGAGATTCCATCCAGAAATGTCATTCCAGTTCTGCTTGGCACTTTTGACTTACAGAAAGAAGTGGAAGGATACTTAACACAGTCATATAAACAATTGTCATTAACTCTATAAACAACAGCAAATTAAGTCAAAGGAAGCTTGACTTAATTACACACTGTGATTTCACTTAACACACACTATGATTTCACCTCCTAAACTTTTTAGAAGGATCTGTAGATTCTGCTTTTCCGCCTCCCCTTCACTCACGCTGTTTCTAAACTCTCTTTATCCTACTTCTGCCAAAGAACCAGGATGTGTTATGAAGGTCTTGGACATGCCTGGGCATGGAAGAAGCTGCTGGTTTCTTTCACTTGAATGGAACTGGCAGAGAGATTCATACAAAGAGATTCTGGGACTTGAGGGACAATAACTGAACAGGAAAAGACACAAGCCTTTCACATCATTATATGAGCCAGTCTTTAATAAATAACAGCTGGATCATAGCACAGAAGTGGTTGGGTGAGGTAGGCAAGCAGAAAATTTGTGACACGGAAGAAGGTACTAAAAAACTCAGAAAACCCAGAAAATATTTACTGAAAATGAAACTTTCAATCTCTTTCTGCAAGAAAGTATTTTGAGAGTATTGAAACTGAGCCTGAAACAGATATTGACTTGAATTCCATGATTTTGCCTGTATATCCATATACTTCCATTTATCAGTGGAATGTCTTTATCCTACTTTTCTAATATACAGCTTCTAATAGTTGTAATATCTGCCACTTTTCTACTTTGTCTAAGCATTTTGTCCAGGTTCCATTGCAAACTGAGAGATGGCATGTAGAGGTAGACTCAATAGCTGGTCTTAATTAAACAAGAATTTACAGATTTTTGATGCATGTATCCTTGAGTATTATCAGCAATAACAAAGCTGAAATCACTTCCGTACTTGTATTTTGTATATAAACAAGTTTCTTAAGCAGCTTGTCATTTCCTCTCAGCAATGTCTGACTTGGTAGCTTAGAAGGCAGGGTCACAGAGTGATTGCAGTCCGCTGGTGTTATATTATCCATCAGTGAACAAGACTTGTGACAGAATCCAACACCCAAGAACTCTGAGATTTGCAGGAACTAGAGTGGAATATAGATGTTGGAAATAATGGCACCCTTGTTTTGTATGTGGCAATATACTGGGGTCATGCTCTGAATTTGGACATGGCCTGAGCAATGGGCATGACAGGAAGCACTGTGGTTGTGATACACAATTAATTCACCATTCTGGCCCCTATGAGATTCAGGCTGTCACTGTTCCAACGCACCAAACCTTTGAGGTCACTAAAATGTGGTCAGGGTCCTGCCTTTCCTTCTGAAGGGGAATGGCCAGTAAAATGTTGCGTTTCTCTCTCCTCCCATACACAGTGTTTTATGGTCAAGGACCTTTGCAATTCTTAATTTCTTATAAAGGATATGAATAAGCTGACAGATCTCTGGTTGTTAGTTAAGGTGATGGTTTTTTAGACTCAAGAAGATTTACTGTAGATTTTTAGTTGTGTAGAGCAGAAGACAAGTCCACAGAAGATGATTTCTCATGTGTGGCTGGTCATCCCATCTCTTTAAAACTGCTTGAACAGTTGACTTTGTTACGTCCATTAGCCATACTATTAATATATTACATGCTAATGTTATGTGAACTTGACTGCAACTCTTTGATTTAAAGATTAGGAAGAGATAGGGAACTTTGCTATGTAAAGTATCTCCTAACTTTTCTGGAATTCCTTTTGATGTGGACTGGAAAAAGCTGACAGCTTTTATAACTTTACTTGGAAGCTCTAAGATATTTAGCCAATGCATTATTGATGCATGAAAAAGAAGATACTGCCTTGAGAAGCCTGAGTTCTCTGTCCAAAAAAAGACCTGAGCAAGGATAGTGAGGAAGCACTCTAGAAAACAGTCTGCCACCCTGTTCTCATATGTCATGGTCATAATTTGAAAATTATGTAATAAACTACTGGGGGTCATTTTATGTAGGGGTCTCCATTGATCCTTAAATAGCTGCCAGTAAACCATGAGTACCAAAATAAACTACCTTAATTACTTATCTTCTTTATCTGGAGATCAACATCATTTATGCAGTCAACCCTTTCTTTATATTGATGAATTAAATAAAGTGGCAATACCCGCCTTAGAGCTCTGTCTGTTCTGAGCAAACCTGCACCCACAAAGGTTTCACTTAGCAGAAGGATGTCTTTGAACAATGTGATGAAGAGGGAAATCTTTAGATATGGTCTGCTACCATAGCAGACAAGGGTGTAATTTACCAGCTTTGTAATAAAATTGACAATTAAACATTTTAGTGTAGTTCTGGGACATGAAGCCACTGAGTAGAGGGCAATTGCCAAACATAAGAAGCCAAAAGAATTGAATACTTATTGTATGTCTAAAAGATGAAAAATATTTAGTTCAAACACTTGTAAAAAAAAAAAAAGGCTATTCAATATCTCAAACCACTCCTTTAAAGGTGCTGACTAGTGAAGGTGCTGTCATTGTGCATTTGTGGAAATGCTAAGCTAAAAGTAAGTAATTGCCTTTCTACATCTCTTTTACTTCTGCATACCAAAGAATATTCTTATTTTGAATACCAGTTCAAGTAATCAAACACCACAGTTAACACATTGAACTGCCTTGGAACATAATTCCAAAATGTTTATTAACTCAAAAAAAGGATACATTTTAATAAATATTGGAGTATTAAATTCACAAACCATTTAATTTGTATGAAAAAATTACTTTGAACATATGATTTTTGTAGTTAACAGAGAACCACTTGTGATCTCAAGAATGCAGAGTCAGGACAAAGCACAGATATGAAATTGCTAGATAATGTGTCACTTTCCAGCAGTGTCTTCCTCCAGTTCACCACTATGTACCTACACAAGGATTGCTGAATATCTAGCTGAGGTATTCAAATGAATTCACGTTACTTCATCCAAGATAAGTTGAACTGTAAAACCTTTGCAACTTCAATTGCTAACTAAATCCAAGTGGTCTGAGTGAAGTGTGTCTGGGATGGGGAGGGATGGGGAGGGATGGCCTCTGCTGTAAAGCAGAGGAAGAAGTTTCTGGGCAGCAGTTTCTCCAGCTCTCACTGCTGAGGATGGCACATGAGCCAAGCTTGCATGTGCAGTCATGAACATGGACAGGGATTCAGTTTCAGATATTAAATTAAATTACATTTTCATGCTCATAATGTTCTCAAGGAATTGGACTCACACGACTTTGTTGGAAATTATTAGCCAGTGGCCTCCAGCTAATTAAAAAACACAAGGCAGGCTCATCAGGATGTTGCTTCACTATAGTTTTGTAAGTCTCGATCACAGTCTCTTCTCTCCAAAATGCCTTAGGATATTACTTCACATGCTAAAGGCATGCTAAACTGTTCCCAGATTTAAGAGAAGTCCTTCAGGTACTGTGGGTTGTCATGGAGTTTGAGGAATGAAGTTACAGGCAGCTGTGCAATTTAGAATGACTGACTTTTCCCTAGATCATGCATTCACAAGACACACAGGGCTTGTCAGTGCATCTCCTCTGCCCTTACTGTAAACACTTCATCATAAACCCATTTTGATTTCCAGATCCTTGCAGTGGAAGTGAACTTCTTGCAGTGGCAGGCACTTCATCCAGTGTACCATGTACACTCTCAGTAGCCAGCTGGGGTAAACTAAGGGAGATTTACACAATGTCTCTCACAGATATGGTGGGCACCAAATCACGTGGCTGTGCTCAATACCAAAACCCTCTGCATCAACACACACATGATTGGGGCACATCGCTAGCTCCCTCCCAGCCACTACCTACTGTCCACAGGTCAAAACTTGTCTGTCTCTTCTTTTTTTTTTTTTTTTTTTTTTTTTTTCCCCCAAAAAATTTTTTTTTTTTTTTTTTTTCCTTNGCAATAACTATTATATTATTTATTTTCCCTGAGATATTTTGGTTAGCCTTATCTATATCTTAGTAACAGTTTCCCAGCCCCACATATGGCAGCTATCTTTCCCTATAGAGATTATATAATACACCTAAACTACAAAAAATAATCTCATATTGTATTTGATTCTAAAGTCATCTGCTTTTCTTTCAAACCTCAAGAGAATTATTTTTACTGGCATGAACATTTTGCTATCTAATAAGAGTTTCTCTTATCTATGCAATTTATCAAATAGATACATGCAACATTAAAAAATAGTTAGGAGATTCAGTTTAATTAGCAGTACAAATGTCAAAAGGCCACAGGGAATAGGCAGTGGGTTTTATAACATACTTTACAATTTTTTTCATAATTTACATTTCTTGAAGTGGTTACTGATCTTTGGACTTACATTGAAAAAATAGAGTTAGAATTGTCCAAGGTGACACAGGATTGTCCTTTCAAACACTGTAATTCTCAAAGGATCTACACTACGGGGAATTTGTCTTTGCAGTATCCAAATTTTATTTTGTCAGAACTGGGAGGCTGTGTAAAATGGATCATTAATTCATTTTTCTAACATGTGTGTCATATAGTCTCTCCTTATTCTACTTGAAAACACAAATAATTGCGAAGCAATTAAAAAGGCAACAAAATAGACAGAGGTATTATCATTCTATTCACAGTAGATGGAAAAAGAATAAAGGGAATAATTGTTTTGGTTGTCCAGGAATTATTAATGTTAGTTGAAGACATCCAGTGAAAGGAAAGCAGAAACATTTAAAACCTTGATTTTTTTTTTTTTTTAATCTGAAAACACTCATCCTTTTGACCTGCCAACATCCTTCAAGAGACAGGTGTATCTTCCCTTATATTCCAGGAAAATGCAAAAGTGATTAAAAAAATACTTGTTTAAAAAACAGTTCATCCCAATACATCTGAAACCAACTTCTAATACAAAATCTAGCAATTATTTCCATGGTTTATTTCTTCTGAAAAGAGGTATTGTGTATAGTTTGTTCTTGAGTATTGCAAAGAAAGGACTTGTCTCCTTTGATGATTATTTGAGAACATATTCACTTGTCCTTGTAGGATAAAATTAAGAAAAGTATGGTTGACATGAAAGATTGTTCATTTTATGTAAAGTGAGAAAGAATCTGGTTTGAGTTTTCTTTGGTGTTACTGGAGATTTCACTGATGGAAGAGTGAAAAAATTCTCCTGTTGCAATAAGGGCTCAAACATGGTTCAATTTGAATAAAATCACAGTTGGGCAGAAAATTAAATAAATAGCTGCCCACTTGAGATATTTCATAATATGGAACATGAGTTAATAATGAATATGTGTTTAAAGTAATCATACAAGACTCTTAAATAGTTAATAGAGATTTTTTTCATTATTTCCCAAACATAATATGCTTGGCAATTAGTTGTTTTTCTTTCTTTCAGCAACAAAATTTCCCTTTCCCTTAAAAATATATACTAGTCAAAACCACCCAAAATTTCCCATATTATGTTTTAGGTCTTTCTAACTTCTACACCACTTATTACTTCATATATTCAGAAACCATTTCCTGCTCAAAGCTGACAAATAAAGGGAAAGGGCTTATTTAAAAAAAACCCAACATTTAAACCACATTAAATTTAGAAGGTGTTGAGTAGCAAGAGCACTGAAAATATTAAATACAGTTTTTCTCCCGAACTTGGCAAATTTTGATTTCTGGTTTCAGATATATTTTTAATATTATCAAATCAAGGCATGAGATCAAATCAAATATATATTGCTTGTGACATTTATTTTGAACTTAACAGGAAAAAAGAAATTTTTTTTTCCTTGAAACACAGTATATAAAAGAGCAGGAATGTTCAACTAAGTGCTCAGAAACAGAAATATGTAGTTTTTAACCTTACACTGGTGCCACAGCTAATGTACACATCCATACATGCTCTTTGCTTATGAACTTACTTCATATACAGAGTAACACAGCCAACATAAAGAGAGGCATATAGATGAGTAATCATGGTGAACGAGTAAAGTTCAGAGCTCTGATGTTTCTCTCTCACAGTCTGTGTTTCCTATGCTTGGATCAGGACAATATCCTTACTACCAAAGTATTATATTACAGATGAATAATCTCTCTCAGGCACATATAAAAGTTTAAAACACAGTTCTAATGCAAAGAAAATGAGAGTAGTAATCTTTGATTAAAGCCACCTTGTAACCTCCTGCAATAATCACATCCATCACAGCAGGTAAAGATCAACACTCATCTGTCTCTTCTGTGACTTCACCTGTCACAGCTAATAAGGAGACTTAAGCATAATCTGTCTTTGTGGCTGAAGGTAGATGGAGGGAAGGAGAGATGGACAACTTCAGTAGCTGCTTATACACCTTGCTTGTCCCGTCTACCCTAAACATTTCTTCAAAAAACTAGTAAGATTTCTGGGTGCACAGTTGACCTTGGAGAGGAGATAATTTACATGAGAATGGAAGGATATTCTTTCACTGGACTAGCAGAGCCTGAAGGAGGAAGAACCTGAAGGGAGACCTTTTTACCTGCAGATAAACTGCTTTAGAGGACTGGAGTATTTTGCTGCAGTTATGTCCTTTGTTAGTACTAAGATCCCAGCACAACAAGTTTGAGGTTCAGTTGTACTTTTATCTGTGTAAAAACAGGGATGGTCTTTGTTGGTAGTGCAGCTCCCATTACTCTCAAGAGGTATCTGGGGATCATAATTCACTGAAACTTCCTGAAATAACTCCTTTAAAACAGAGTGAATCAACCCTTAGAGAGTTTTGTCTGTTTGTCCACTGACCCTAAAAAGAGTTTTATAACAGTGACATAAGTCCTTTCACAAGAGACATTTCACATTTTTGTGCAGCTGTACAAATAATTCTTTATTTTTTCTTTTAGTAAAATAGATAATGCCAAAACCAGTTGGCTGTCATGTTAACCACCAACTCATTAGCATAGAGAATTGGAAACATGGACAAGAGTGTGTTCTGCTCACAAGCAATTCATAGATTTATATATATATTTGATCAATTATATATTGCAGTGTTGGTACAAGAAGGATAATGAAAAAAGGGAAAAAAATCTTGTTTGCTATTACACAAAGAATAATGTGGAAAGTGCAATAGGATTTTCATGGTCCTATACCATCTTGTCCCCATGGCAGTAAAAGACACGTATCTAGTTAATTTTTCTGGAGAGTTTTTTAGGAAAATATTCTTCAGTGCAGTCATTGATACGATACTTTAGTTGTGGAATTAAACAGAATGCACCAATATATCTCAGTGCCTCCCAGCAGGCATTTCAGGAAAGGAGCATTTAACTGAAATTGTATTGTTGAAATATCCTTTTGTCTCAGTAGCCCATATCAATTTTCTTGAAGTTGATTCTTTTGTAAGAGTAAGTGATGTGTGACTCAAGTGTTTACAACTCCTTTAGCACAGTGAGTCAATTAGAAGTATCTCCTTGAGGCTCTATTCTGGAGTGAAAACTATTGGGAAGAATTTGCCTTTTGCTGAAGCAGTCACGTACCCACTTCCACACCCTGCAGAACTGATGTGGTAGGGACTGAACAAATGCCCAGGAGACACAGGTCTGTGGGAATTAGGAAACACCAGTGGGACAGGGGAATATTCTGAAAATCACACATGCTTTAACAAAGGCCTGGGCACTGATCCTTCCCAAGAAGTAGCTAAGGCAAATAGTTCAGGGAATTTCCTTGAGAGAAAATATTCACTGGGAATCTCCTTGAGTCTGGAGAACATGTACATTCATAAATAGTGTCATTGGTATCAGTTCAGGAGAGGCAGCACCACATGTGTGTCATGTAGGCAAATGATCTGCACTCACTGGAAGCCTCCTGGGGACACCTACCCAGGTCAACAAAGAGTGTCACTCACTGGTCCTGGAAAACACAGTGTGCCGTGTGCCCTCCTGTGCCTGAGCTTTTGTGCCCTCCCTGCTCCAGAACGACCCCTTCTACTGGAGCTGTCAGCTGTCAGCCCAGAGGCTCTGCCTGCAGTGTGGCACCTGGCACTGGGGGTGTGCTGAGCACTGAACCCCCAGTCAGTCACCTGCCACTCTGTCCCTGCCAGCTGGGCAACTCTTTGGACCGTCACAGGAAATACCTGCCCACAAGCCATGGTAGCTGCCAAAGCTGGTAACTCACTGAAGTCAGAAAAAGGCTCCTTCCTTCCTTTTCCCTGTGTTGTGCCAGGGCCCAGCTCCTCAGTCTCCATCCCAGGAGCGGAGCCTGCCCAGGAAGCAGCTGCCACCCCGTGCAGGGTCTCACTGCACTTGGCAGAAGCCACTGCCCTCATCCTCTCTCAGATGCTGCCAGAACAGGGGGGATGGACCTACAAGCTCAGCTGAACTCTACTGAGGTCTCACTTCAGAATGCTCGACTGGTGGGTTAATCTGGATTTGTCACTTGCACAATATGGATCAGCCTGGGCTGTTTATTTTCTTTGTGATAGCAAAAGCTCTGTGAGAAAAGACAAAACTGAAGGAGGTGGAATCCAGTAATCTCTCAGCAGAGATTTGCCTTCCCTCCATTTCCCTGTTATCAATAACAGCTAAAAGTTGGCTTATTTCTGTCTTTTCCCACACTTCTACACTATTTGTCCAAAAGGATTATTGACCACAGAGGCTTCCTGAATCTTTCTGCATCATCTGTTTTTTGTCTTCAAGTAGAGTTTGAAAATATTTGTACAGTGAAGATTCACTTATTCAAAACAATTGTTTGCAAGTAAATATATCACTTTTCTTCCCTTTTACTACTTCAACTTATTAATTTTATATATTCCTCCCAATCCTTATTAACTTTTTTCTCTTGTATAATAGTCCTGAATTTTAACTCTGGATTTTTTAAACTCAACTCATCTTTAATTTTTGATTGTAAACAGAGATGCAGACATTAAAATGTTGACAGCTTCCAAATATAGTAGATAGTATCTCAGAACAAGAATCCAAGGCCAAAGTTAACAACAACATGACCGAACAAAATGTGAGTGGAACATAATTATTGATGTGTGCACATTGTGAGCTGAGGTGAGAAACAAGAAAGGCATGATCAGTTAGCCTTAAGCATTATGATGTGATGGAAGAAAAACAAACAAGTCACTTCAAAAGAAAATAGGTTTATCTGGATCAAAATTATATGTAGTTGAGTATCTCAGTGAGATCCCTGTGAAGATTCTGATCATAATGGAATTCTTTTAGAGAAGTAAAAGCTATGAAAGTCATCTTTGGGAATGAAATTGATTTCTCTTAGTGTTGGATCTCTCCTTTTGAAAGATTAGCATACAGAGAATGTGATTCATCTCATCCTAAAGTAAACACTTAAAATAAATTAAAAGAGTTTTATACAAAGATTCTGTTTCTTTGCTTTAACAAAAGCAAAAGCATATCCAAAGGGGATAGCATGGGTTTACATTAATGTTTCACCAGAAGGGTGAAAACATCTTCCTAACAAAAACAGCTACAAGGTCCAGACGAACCTTGGTATTATAGTCAGCATTGTGATTACCAGTAATCAGTGTACCCATTATGTAGTATTTCTATTATGGCTTTGATTTTACTAAGTGACTACAAAATGTGAAATGTCATTGACTGACAAAGTCATAGCATCTGACTTTCATTGGGCAATATCAATTAATTCATCAGAAGTTAGATGGAGTAAAGTGTCCAGCTAGTTGAATTAGAGGGGATCTGAATTTTCTGAGGGTCTAAGGGTGAAAAGAAACTGGATGTACCAAAGACAAAAACTTTGAAAAGTACTTCAACATATCAGAATACTAGTAATGTGATTTAAAAAAAAGAAAAATAAAAGGCAGGGGTGTTATATGTAAAGTGAGAAACCTGGCTAAATCTAAGACAAATATTTCATAAATGCAGTGGCTTTGCAGATTTGCCTAGGTTAGGAGCACAGTCATCCAGTTTCCTAACTTCAGCCAATGAAGAAAAACTGATGCCTTCAGACACAAGCTGAGATATTAGTGCAGTGAATCACTTTGTGGCTACCTTTCTTCATTGACTAAATGGGAAGCAGAGGACAACTTTATATCTGGCTTAGCATTTCATTTAGAGGCCATTATGCTGGTAAAATTAGACTGTGTGGCAAGAAGCTGGCAAAGAGAAGGGGGACCCCAGTAACACCCCAACACAGCATTACAGGAGCACATCTGGTCCCCCAAAGGCTGGCATGAGCTTCCTGGGAATATATGTCTAGCCCAGGTATAAGAAATATGCCCCTTCTTAACACCATATGCAATAGGTCATGATGGCTTCACCTCTCCTATGGCTCAGTCCTCAATCTGCACAAAAGGAGATACCTGAAGAAGTGAGCCATTGTTGAACAGTGGAGGTGATTAAGCAATTTGTACAACTTCAGGGATGCCCCAAGATTAGGCAGAAAAAGAACAAGATTGCAAAATAACCAGAATCACTTAGGTAATGTAAGTCAGGTTTAGCTTGTGAATATGAATGAGGTGTGTTGTCCTTATTGAGAGCATTCATCTACCTTCAATAACAGCCAAATCTTTCTACTTTCTATATGCATTTAGCCAGATTTTTTTTCCTTGCTTGGTTTCTGGTGTTGTTTGTCTCTGTGATAAAGGTGAAAATTGTTTCATTTACATAACTCAGGGTGCCAGTATGACCAGCCATAGGACATGAGGACATGGAATGAAGCTGCATCAGGGCAAATTCAGATTGGACTGAGACAGTTGTTGGTCACTGGAACAGGTTTCCCAGGAAAGTGTTCATGGCACCAAGGTTACCAGAGTTTTAAACTAATTGTGAAGCCACTGGATTTTACCTTCAGATCAATAAATAATTACTAAACCCACACTCAATATTTAACCAAAATAATTTATATCTTTAAAAAAAAAAGGGTTTTTTTTCTTTCATAGTCAATCAGTTCTACTTGAAAGACACCTCACCTTAAGCTCAAATTGAAATAATGTGCATGATGTCTCAGTTGTTTGACTTTAAGTCAACGCTTGTCCAATGAACACAAATACTTTAGAATAAAATAACAAATTTAGAACAAATAACTTAGAAGTGATTACATGGACAGAAGACATGTAATCACAGAAGACAGAAGAAGTGTGAATGGAACATAATTATGGAGAGATTAAGTATTCACTATTAATAAAGAAGTAATAACTCCAGTGTGCTCCTTCTGTTATTTTTATCTCACATCTAAGTATGAAAAAAGGAGTTACACAGTTTGTCCAGCAGTTCTGTTTGACAAAATGTTTTCCTTCTTTCTGTTACATACTTAGCTTTTCTTCATTTTTCCTGGAACACTATGGAAGCATTTCATCAAGTCTGCTGAAAAAAGTCTTTATGCAAGTTCATGTTCTTTTCTGGGTTTTTATTTTCTCTTACTTCCCTGAAGGTTGTCCTGTGCCTTTCTTCACTGATTAACTGTTTTGCAATCATTTTTTCAAAGAGGCTAGTACCTTATGTTCCATCATCTTCCATCATGTGTCATCACCTGTTCGCTGCCAGGTGATTTGGGGACAAGAGTAACTGAGAAGTGTTTGATGGAGCCTCAGGACACTTGTACTACATCTCCTTATCTGCAGTTGTTTTCTGCTTTGTTTCCTTGAATTCCTTTTGAATCCTTTGAAACTAAATAACATGAAAAATTTTAAGGCATTGAGGGGTGGGAAAGGTGGGAGGAATGAGATGGAAATCCTGCTTGCTTCCATGACATCCAAATGCAGATACTGCTACAGAAATCACATTTCAAGGAAGGCACTAAAGCTGCTCTTTCAGTTAGCTGATAGTTAGCTGATCCTAACTATATTAATCTCCTTTCAAGTCCTAGCAAGCATTATTTCCTGCTGCATGACATAACACAGCCTGGCACATTTGTTCCTTTGCTGGGTGCAGAAAGGCCCTCCAGGTCTTTGCTATTTACTCCATGCCAGCTGAAGCAAGAATGCCTGACACAGCAAATGAGAAAGGGTTTGTGGCACCTGAGAGCTGAAACAAAATTAAATCTGTGCAATCTGCTTGATGGAAATAGCTAATGATTCAAAGTGAGGAAGCAGACTAGTCAGTGGGATCGTTCTAGACAAGTACTACACCCACACAGTAAACCTGGGATACTCCCATGACAAAACCCCAACAGTTGCTTGTGATGATCTGCAGTATGAAAAATAATGAAAATACTGCTGAGCATATGGAGCAGACCCACTTTCTCAGACATGCACAGAAAAATTGTTTGAATTTGGATGTGTTTTAGCTATCTAAGTGATTTTGAAATGTATTCTCGGATACCCCAGAATTTTAAAATTTTTTGTGTTATAAGTTGTGGGAATGACCACAATGACTCTACCTGTGAAGGCACATCTCTGGCATGATCACTACCACCAACTGGTGTGTTTGCCCTTTGCTCTCTTTTCATTGTAATGGGAAGGAATGAAGACAATACAACATCCAAAGTTTCTTAGTTAATCTCACACATGAAGTTACATGACTTGGCATTACTTGTGCTGAGTAGCATGAGAAATCTTTTGCAGAAAGATACATTATTTAGAACTGAACACCAAGTCCCAGTAAATCTCTCTTTTTGAGAACACAGGATCTGATAAACCAGCTAGCTCACAGAAAATATTTACTGTTTATACAAAAAACACTCATCCTTCATTCTCTGAAACTTCAAACAGGAAGAGTTCAGCCTGACTCTGAAAACAGTTCTGAGAGAAAAAGCAGGCAGGCTTGGAAAGCTTTTATTTCTCCACATCTGCCTAGGAGTCTGCTGCTTTCTTAGCAAGAGGTCCAGTATAGACCATAATCTAAAAATGCAGTAACAAAGCAATGCAAGTATGAAAATTCGAAGATACAATGTCATGCCATTCAATGAGACTTTTAAGGAAGCCAGAGCACTTAAGCATCTTCCCTACATCTAAGCAAAGTGGTTTGGGAGCAATTCCCAGCTCAGAGTTTCAGTTTCCTCTAGGAATCAAGTGAAGCACAAACTATATATTGCCATAGGAGGGAAACTGAGCAGTAAAGGACCGGCTCTGCATTTCCTGTATGAGTGGAATGCATTATAGCATTGAGCTGCCCCACAGCCCAGGGCAGTCTGAGATAGTCACCCATCCTTCTCTCTCCCTGCCCATCTCTTGCCTTCCCTTCCCTGCTCCCTGCAGGCTCCCTCTTCTTGGTGGTCCTTGTCCCTGGTTTTGCCTTCTCCAACCAAAAGTGTGTCATCCAAATTTGGGGAAAAGAAATACACCATGGGTTGGCTCTGTCTCCTGCAGGCTGGAGATCTGCTCATGGGCTCCTGTGTTTATACCTGCTGGCTCACTGTGCCTTACATCTCCTTGGAACATAAACTCTTTGGAGGAGGAATTGACTTATCCCAAACTGGAGTTATGAAGACTGCTTTTCCCTGGTCCACAAGAAGGAGCATGTCTGTGCCAAAACAGAAAGCAGTTTACCTCGAGTTGCATGGTCCCTAAAGCCTACCTCTGCTTCAGCCCTAACATTTCAGAAGCAAGAGTCCCTTTTTGGTAATTCTCATGGCAAGTCCCTAATGACACAGTAACCACCCTATCACACAGCCTTGCAGCCTCTGTCTTGGCTGTGCAGACACACAGTGTTGTTTAGTCATCTAACACAGAGGAAGTGAGACTAATTATGTCATTGGGATATTTTAAGAAATAGATATTTTACATGTGCACTATTTTCAGTAACAAATTTCACTGCTACAAATAATACTGAGACTTGTTTTCATTATATCATCTCCTCAAAACTTAGTCTACCCACTCTAACCTAAACACATCTGTGCCACCTACACATCTGTGGTTGCTGTAAGGTGCGTTGGGGGGTGGTGGTGTTGGAATTACAGCCCCAAGTCTTGTAGCCAAATCTGTGATGATGGGTGATTTAATCTGCCCATGCATTTCAGCATTGGATCAAAGCTGTGGGTCTCACATATTTGTAAAGGTTGACTTGACATTTCTTGCTCCTTTGAGTTTTGCTTTCATGTATCCTCCCTTGCAAGGATAACAGCACTGGTGGAGTTTACTGGCAGCAGGAACCTTCCCGCTTTTCCTGTTGCCACAGTTTGTTCCTATCCTGTATCCCAAGGGTTGCATTCCATACATTCATTAAATCTCTACCCTGTTATAAAGTAGGTTATTTTCCCAAATCCTTTGCTTCCCAGAAGTGTATTTTCAGGCTGCATTTCTTGCCCTCTGACTGTTTATGAACTCATTTTCTAAAATCTGGCGTCACAAAATCGGCACAGTAATCTGAGCAGGTAGTACTCTGTGGTAAGATGCATCAGAGGAAAGAAAATAATTCCTAGTTTGACACAGTCCTCTGACTTTGTCTGACACTAGTAGCTATTACTTTATTCCTGAGTGGTTCTGTTATAACAGGATGGCTGATCTTCCTTGTGATTCAGTACTGGCAGTCGGTGTTGACGCATATTGAACTTGTAAATCTCTGACTTTCAGTAAACACTGAGAAGATGATAAATTTCAGATAGATAATCACTGAAGCAATACCGATGGTATCCTTGACTTCTGCTTATTTTTCTGTAATTTTGGGGGAATTTTTAAAATTTGTGTTCCTGTGGCTTATCTTTCCTTATTAGATGAAATCTCTGTTAACTGAGATGAATGTAAACCTCTTATAACAACTAAAAACAATACACACTTATAAAAAATAAGGCTATAAAATGTAGAATGTAGAGTGTAAAGTGTAGAGGAAGAGATTAATGATAATTCTAGAAACATAATGACTTGATTCCATATGACCTGAATATTGTGTTTAGTTCTGGTCACACAGTCTTACAAAGCAGATAGCAAGAAAAATGTGTGCCAAAACTATCAGGAGAATTTTAAAATGTTGCTCACATCAAAGGGCAAGAAATTGTAACATCAGTTTTAAAGTTAAAACAAATAAGAGCTCTGCTAAAAATACATAAGCAAGAAACTTATAGACAGTAGGTTCTCTTATTTACTGTTTCTTGATGTAAGAACACATTCAGTGAACAAGGACAATAGTTTAAAAATAGATCATAGGGGATAGCCTTCCATAACGAGCACAAAATATTTGTTGAGTTTACTATATTATTTTAAATCTGAGATTCAGCTGAGAATGTGGATATTAGGAACGCCTGTATCTATGCAAGAAAGAACTAAAGAAAAACAGTGAAAAATTCAGCAGTACTCGAAATATCACAGGACAGGATCTTGTTTAATCCTCGTTTCCATTACGGATAGAGAAGAATAAGACCATCTGAGATGGCCTGATTTGGACAGCTGGATATTGCTGACATTCTGTGACTCTAATGATTAGATTCAAGGAGAAACGTCACAGTTTAAACACATGCCAATATAATGCAAGTCATTCCTTGGAGTGCCATGAAAATTCTAATGCAGAGAGCTATGAATAGAGAAAGAGGAATCATAACAATTAAAATTTCCGGTGTTTATTTAAGGCTGCATGCACAGCACCGGATTGTTTAAGCCTGAAATTTCAACAAGCATTTTCCTTGTGGAGCTGATGCTTGTGCAGCCTCACAGAGGGAGAAGGAGCCCACATCCGATATTTATTTAGTGCATCAAGTGACTCAGTTTCAGAGAGTGTAACTCATACTCTAAGTCTCATGAACACAGCACAGAAAATTCCTGAATGCAAAGTTTTGAGCTGCGTGTTTCCTCCTTGGCACTCAGCAGAAAACTGCCAAGGGGCTTTTGATGCCCTTTTTCTGAAATGCTTCAATGGTACCAGATCCAGGTGCTCTTCCAAAACATGTGTTTGTAGTATCTTCTCTGAATTTACTATTAAATTTGAGACAGCTCATATGAGAGCAATGACTTTCCCAAGCAGTTTGCAAAAGCAGCTGTTATCTGGGCAATTATTCCCTGAATCAAAACCAAGTGAAATCCATGTTAAGATTTCTGTTTTGTTTGAATCTTGGTTCAGATCCTAAGAGGCTCTTATTGATTATTTCTTTATTAATATTCACACTTCAGATACTAATTATACAAATACAGTACCTGGAAATAAGCTGATGCTTCTTTCCTACTACATCTTCATTCTCCTGTTACAGATCTCTATCTCTCTGTTGCAATATCATCCACTGTTTTCTACCATTGTAGATAGACTTGACTGCATTTTATTTCCTGCACCATGATTTTCAACAGAATTTTAGACAGGACATTTCTGTGGTACTTTTGAGAGTGCCATTTAATTTTTGTTTCTTTTAATTTAAAATTGACCTCAGTTGGAAATATATTCTCATATACAAGATAATTGGTGAACCAATGACCCTATTGGAGCTTCTTTCCCTGTGTTTTGTTGCAGAATATCCACATTGAAACTACAAAAATCTTCCCAAAGCATTTTCTCAAAAAAAATGGTTTGCTAAATTATTAGTGTTAGAGGCCCAAACTTTCCACAAAGAGTCCTTGGATGATTCCTGGAAACTACAGCTGGATTGCCCAGCCATCAGCTAACTCTCTGATATGAGCTACTTTGAGGCATAAACCAAACTTGTGTTTAGGCCCTGCAGAATAATGAAAACGGCTTTCCTTTATGGTTTTTCCCTGCAGGATCTAATCTAATCAACTGAGACCAACAGATCAGAGGAGAGCAGCTCTGCGGCTAGGAGGAGAGCAAGCATTTTACCAAGTTCAGTTGTTCCACCTGCCTGGGAACACCCTGGCTGCCCCTAGTTGAAACTGCACTCTGTGGCACTGCACAGAACACTCTAGTGGTCCTGGCTTACCTATATTGCAGTCCCCCTTGGGAGACCTCAAACATGATGTTTTATCCCATGGGTCCTTGCAGCTTTCATGACCAAGTTTTTCCTGGCATTTGTCTCATCCTCTCTTCTCAGCACCACTGATGCCTTTTGACCCCATCATGCAGCTCTGCACAATTTATTTGCCATTATATCACCAATGTGCTGTAGCAAAATAGCACATGATTTGGACCAGGGGTATGATTTATATGATAAATTCTCCTGATTCACCTGAAAACAACCTGGAACCATTAATTTAATCATAGAACCATAATATCATAGAACGGCTTGGGTTGGAAGGGACTTTCAAGATCATCTAGTTCCAACCCTCTACACATGTATATGCATGTTATGCCTTGATTGTTGGGACCCTGAAGTCGTGGTTATCTACCAAGGTCACCTAAATTGTTTTGGTCCCTCTACCAACAGCACTGACTCCACCAGCCAAAGGTAGAGCTGCCTTGTCCTTCTTGACAGACACTGTGGGCTGCCTGAGCACACCAGCAAGGGACACCAGCAAACAGCCCAGGAAAGGCACTCCCAGAACAGATCTCTCCTCACAACTGCACTGACTTGCAAGGGCTTCCTCCCTAATGCTCCCTGGGTTAGTGCTGGGCTGCTGCCACACAGCAGTTCCTGACAGTGCTTGAACTGCTTACCCCTCTCAGGATGGGGCACAATGGGGGACATGGCTGAGGACAGAGTCCAAGCTGAGCCTGAAAAGGACATTTGCTAGATGAACAGATAGTGGGAAGGACACTGTGAACTCCAGACCCTTCAGACATGGCTGATTCCCAAGAGACTTTCACAGGTTCTTCTTAGGATCACAGACTCTGAGGAGGGCTACATAATTCTTTTGTTCCTGTGAAGAATATATTCAAACAACAAAAATCATGCCGAAATAAAAAGAATTTTTTTCTTACATTCTTCCTAGGGTGGTAATCCCTGTAATGATGAGATTACAGAGTGCTGTAATAATGTTGTTTGGGCTAAGAAAGCAACACTTTGCCCTGGCAATGATCCATCTTCCTCTTCTAGGAAGAGCAGAACAGGATGGTGTAAGAGCATGCAAGGTCCAGCAGAGACCACACAGTATGGATGTGACCATTCTGAGGACACTGTTCCATCAGGCTCCTCCTGCCCAGTGGTAGGACCCTGGTGTAGTCCAGCAAAAATTCAAGACACATGGATGGCTCACTCCAATACACACAGAAATGCACCATCTTGCATTACTGTGGCAGTAGGAAATTTGTTATATGGCATTTAGATAAGAAACTGAAATCTGTTTGTCTGCCAGCTGCTAAGAGTTTCCTTAGAGGAAAATGTGCTTTCATCCATTTTCTGTGAGTAAAGAGGCAGGGGCAGAACACTCTCTCTGTAGCATAGCACATGGGAGAGAGGTGAAGAGGGAGTGCTGAACAGCACTGGCTGGAAATTCAAACTGCAGTATGTAACCAAAAGGCTGTGACTAAAATGGATGCACCAACCACATCCCCTGTGCTAAGCAGGAACGAGGAGGATCACATGCTGGAGGAAGTCTCCGTGGGCTTTGTACCCTCTGCATCATCTTAGGGAGAACTACTGAGGTTTTCATTGAAAATGTTTTTCATCAGAAGCTGCAGAATCATCAAACCCCAAAACTGGTGTGGACTCACAGTGTATGCAGACACCCCAGCCTGTGCAAAGCCCCCACCCCCAACACAATTGACAAAAGGTTTTGGATCCTACATCCCAAATAAGCTTTCTGGTTAGTGGGCCATCAGTATTTCCACAAAGTACTGTTTAATTGGATATGTGTGAAGAGAAATCCTCTCCAACAGGACAGATGAACACACACTCACCAAAACATATGTGAATGTGCAACTCTGTGACCTAGACTGAAGACTGAGGTCTAGATCCTTGTTTAAGTCAATCTGAGGAAATACTGAAACAGTAAGTCCTCCTCCTTTCCAGACTCAGTAAGAATTCATGAAGGGTTGCCAGGTTCCCAGGCAGTTAGAACATATCTGAGCAATTTTCCAATGAATGGGGTTAGACTGAGGGATTGCAGTGTGCCTAGGACAAGAGTGTACTCTTCGAAGTGTATTGCATTGAATTCCGGAAAAGACTAAAAATTTAATATCCCTGAGAGTGAATATATCTAGAAGCTTCCTGAACATTGTTATGTCCTATTTTTTTTACTCAGAGATCTGCATTTCAATAAAATAAATAATTAAATTCTACTCATTAGTGTCAGAGTTTTTTTATGTCTTCACATAATATAAGAATTCACTACAGTTGTCTGTTGTCACCCATCATTATAATTTTTAATTCTGTGCAGAATCTCTAAGAAGCAAAGCTGTCACTGCCATCTAGTGTCTTCAGAGTAGATTTCTGGAGATTATGTTAAGGAAAAGAAAAATCATTCTCATAACTTTGAATTCTTTCTCAAGTTTCTCAGCTAATATTAGATCTCATGTAGTTCTTGGAAACTCTTACAGTGTTGCCTAGTTTCTCACTTTGGAAAGTTTAAATTATGTTTGCTTACTTTTTTTCTCACCTGGAATGTATATTTGCATCCTCTAAGTTCTACTTGCTCAGGATCATGTAACCAGCACAGAAAACTCCCTGAGAAGAATCTGACAGATTCCTTTTCTTGCCTTATCCTTTCTCCTCCTTCAAATGATCATTCCTAGTAGAGATCAACATGCATATAAAAGGTGCATTAATCAATAACTGTTCATGTACTAGTCAGAGAATCACAGAATCAATCACAGAATCAATCACAGAATCAGAGGATCACAGAATATGCTGAGTAGGAAGGGGCCGACAAGGATTGAGTCCAACTCCTGACCCTGCACAGGATACCCCAAGAGTCACACCATGTGCTAAAGAACATTGTCCAAATGCTTCTTGTCAGGCTGGTGCCATGACTACTTTCTTAGGGAGCCTGGTCCAGTGCCCAAACACCCTCTGGGTGAAGAACATTTTTCTAATATCTAACCTAAACCTATCTGACAAAATTCCCTGTTATTAAGTAGGAACTATTCCATCCATTCTCTACTATTAGGTGGATTTTTGTAGTTCCACATAAAAAACTAGCAACCTGGTGGGAGGTTATTAGTTCTGCTTGTATTACATCCTGGGAGACAGCTGCTTCAGCCTCCTTGTGGTCCTTCACTCATGTCTCAGGGAAACCAATCAGTTCAGTCTCTGCCTTGGGAAAAAGACTCATTTCTTTTCAATTCTTGGCAGTCTTGGGTCCCATTGGGTCCTCACCAGTCACCCATGCAATGTTTTTCTCATGTGGTGGCGGTGGGTCCCAGGGCACAAGGTACTGTGGACAGTTTTCCCTTCTGGCTGACAGCAGCAACAGGGTCCCTCTGGCTCTGATCTCAGCCTTCCACATCCACAGCACAAGAAATTTTTTCCACTTTTTTTCCTCAACAAAATGCCAGGAACTGGCAGCCTGGTACATTTCTCAGCTGAGGTAGCGCTAACCACAGAATAGCTCCCATCTCTCGCTGGGGATGCAGACATAGAAGCTGGAGCCGTGCCAAAGGCTGCTTCCAGTCAGCCGAGCAGCTAACAGGAATCTGTCTGTTTGGGCTGGACAGCAGCTGGATATGATCATGCTGAAGGCTTTTGAAGGTCCAGCTTCCTATGCAGTACCTTTTTCCCCTGCCAAGTGTTCAATGTTAAGAGAAATTCACATAGATATGAAAGACATTCATTGATGTCTCCTTGCTTCTCTGTCCACATTTGCATTGCCTTACCCTGTGCAGCTCACGCCAGACCTTTGAATTACAGAAGTCTCAGACTCAACAACTAGCCCTTATGGAAGATTCATTATTATTTTGATACAATTTTTCACCAAGTCTTTTTACTGAGGAAAAATGAGGACTAAGATATCCAGAGCCTTATTTCACTGTCAAAGTAATTAAGTGAAACTTCAGCCCAATATCACACATTATTTTTTTCAAGCACACTCTTGTCTGTCAAAAATTTTTATATGTAATTGAACCAAATTATGCTTGTATGCTTAGACAAATGTACTGACTTTTCTTCCAGCAGTTTTCTCAATATTTTATCATAAAACAGAACTTTAATTTTAGTCCACTTTAAGTTTTTAATTTTGTAAAGGTTTTTCTCCAGTTCTATTTCCATGCATTTCTTTTAAGCATAATAAGGTCTGGAATTCATTGGTCCACAATTTTATGTTCAGAAGAGACCTCTCAATCTGATAAGTTATCTTAAACAACCATCCATGTTGTGTGAGCTACAGAATTAACCTCACCTAGCCCACCACTAGGTAAGCCTGGTCATTTATGTCTGTTTAAAGACATTAATTGTTGGTGTGCCTTGCTTGGCAGGCCTTGATTGACTTAAGGGTTGTTACTGAGAAGGCAGAACAGGACAATGTATTTTCCTTGAGGGGACAAAAAAGAAATCATATTTTTAAACAGAGGTGAAAATCTTAATGGATAAAATGCACAGGTTAGGGATCTTGATTTGTTTTGCTCAATAGCTCTGTATTGCTTCTGTGACAGGGAGCATAAAAATTTTAATTTAAGTAATTTCACAGTGTCAATTTATTCCTCCAGTTTATTTAATATTATTTTTTAAAATCAAAATAATCACAGTCGCACATCATTTGCATTGATTAAAACAGAACAAAACAAAACAAAATCTTACAATATACTGAAACAATTGAAAAAGATATTAAAAGAGTGGCCAACATGAAAAAATATATTCTTTTCAATATTTTGCTTTGGATGTTCAGGTTCTCTTCTGGCACAGGCATAACCTCTATAAATGTCACTTCAGTTAACACCAGTTGAAAACATCTGGGCTGTGATACCAGATGTAGCATCATGCATGGTTTCAATTTGTGTGATCCTCTTGTTGCTGCTTCCTTCTGGTTTCCCCAGTATCATACAAGCTTACAATTTCTCCAGAGAGCATTACTCCTGCTTTCCTGTCTGCTTTGGAATGACATCTCACTGCTTCTGCACCTTCTCCTTGTTCTAAAGATGACATAGGCATCTGCTTCCAAGGGCACATTCCCATTCAATACAGTCAAATACTTTTGAATTCCCAAACTTCATCATTGCTGCTTGGTGTTACTTGCTCAGGGAGTCACCATGGAGTCCTCACTCATTCATTACACATCTGGATTCCCAGTATGTTAAAGGGAATTTCAAAAAAGGAAGAAGGATTAGTTTAAAAATATAAAGCTCCTGGATTTACCAGGTCTATTTCTTGGGACATGCTAGGAGATCCTTGAAAGGTGCTAGATGTGCTCAGAATACTGGTAATTAGTAGTGTTCATGAAAGTGTGTGATGTATCCAGCATCACTTCAATACCAGACAAACTTTGAATGGTGTAATGCACCCTGAAATGCTAATGATTTCCTTTCTGCCTTCCTATTAAGTTAAATCAATTCCAGACTGACATGCAGCTGTGTAAGTCCATATATACAGTGTACATTTGGTGGTAGGTCGCCTAATACCTGTTCATAGAACCTTGCTGTCCTTTGGTAAACCTAAATGCCCACTTTATTAATATTGTCATGTGCTACAAGCTGCTCTGCAGCCTATGACATGGCACTCAGCTGCGATTAGCACCAAAATAGGGAGTTAGTATGCAGGACACGGACAATTCTTTGACTCCAGATGCTATATTCAAACTGCAGTGGTCCATTGAAGAAGTAGAGGTAACCTAAGTAAAAAGAAAGTTAAAAAGGATTAACACTAAGAAAATATGTTGTCATATCAAAAGTATCCTTAAAATAGTAATTATCTTGTTTTCATTTTTCATAACTCAAATTCAGCCTTTTCATTTTTAGAATGTTGAGCTACATTTTTTAAAGATCCTCATTCCATTTTCCAGAGCTGGACCAGGGTTCTAAAATGACTGTTATTCTTTAATCTTGTGTCATTCTTAATGCACTTGAACAGGAAAATATAGGGTTAGCATTTCAATTTTTAAGATGCTGACTCAGAAACACCCTCTGAAAAGCTGGATAGGAGTGGGCTCCAGTTACTACATTATAATACTTTTACATTAAGTATGTCACTTTAGGTTCCCTAAGCAAGGAGCTCGTTTTTTGGCTGGAGCACCATTTAGATCAGAAAACTGATTCAGTCAAGAACAGAAGAGTTGATGTGAAGAAATTAAAATTACAAATGCAGAATTTTCTACAGGAAATTAATCTCAAGTTTCAAAGGCAATTAATTGTACTAAGGTTTGATTATCAGATTATGTACCATTTCTTTCATAGACCGCATCCACTTTATCACCAATTCCTGCGAATTCTTCCTCTATCAGCCTGGGGTAGCCTGCATCCATAACCTCTGCCTCTTCATCATAACTGTATTAAACACAAAAGATAAAAACCAAAACATGGGATTTAAACAGCCTGAGAGTTTGGCCTGTGCCCTTTATGTGTTTTTAAGTTACCCATACCCAAAGCAATCCAGCAGTCTTTGGATGCTTTCTGTCTAGTGCAATGGTAAAATGCAAGGTGATAAACAGGGCACACCTCCACCAGAAGTGGAATAAACACAGAGCAAATAGAATCCCATTTTCAGAACTGATCTATAAAGTATGTACTATGTGGAGATTATTGTACCTGGATGTATTGGCACTATGAGCCTGTCCTGAGGCTGCTTGGCCCAATGATAGTGGGAAGGGACTGTAATGTCTAACAGGTTATGACTGGGGACACCGAAACTGACTTGTCTCCATCTTACCTCCAGTACTTATTTCCAGTAAAAAAGAGAGTCTTGCCCGTGTCTTTAACATGGACGGCTGCATCTATTCTTTTCATTTCTCTTGGGAATCCCATTTCATATATCTTTTTAGGGAAGTCATCAACTATGTCGTAGCCGTTCAAAGCCCAGACTTTCTTTCCTGAAAATACAAAGTATGAGTGAGTCTTTTGTAAGGACTCAGCTTTGAGAGAAGAATAAAACAAGGAAACCGTGATCCCAATTTTCACACAACAAACAGATTCTTAGGTCACATTCTCAGTAGGTATTAGACTATTTGTACTAGGATTCTGGACATCCTAAGTAAGTTGTACATCTCCTAATTAAATGAAAATTTTATAGATATGCATGAGGTGAAACTGTTTTTTGAGCAATGTTTTATTTTTCCATTGACTACCTTTACGCCATCTGTTGAGCTTGATTAAATATATGTATTTTTCTGCCAACAGCAAAATTGAAAACTCACCTTTAAACATGAACACAAGATCTTTGATGGGATTTTCATAAGCTGCATCTATTTTATTTGGAAGCTCTGGCCAAAAGGATTTAAGTAACACAAGTTCTGCCTCAACCATCTGAGGGTGCAGTCGCCAGAAAAACCTAGCTCAGAAAAGAAAGATATATTTTATGCTTCTTTTCATACAGAATAGCAGTATCTTTCATGTGCTATAGTTAAAATAAATTACTGGTGAATTACTGGATATCGTCTCATAGAATATTGAATAGACAGAGCCCCTCTTAGACCTTTCCTTTCCTCACAGCAATCAACTGCAGACCATTTCTGTCACTTACACAGTGATCATCTCAAACAATAAAAAATTTTAAGCTTCTTTCATTTAGAATAAGAGAAACACTGCTGTCCCATGTGAGGCTCCTGAATGCAATACAACTCCACCCAAATACAAATTAGTGTATTTATGCACGCTGAAGAAAGTCCCATGAATTTTAAAATATGTACAAAAATGTTAGTCTTCAGCCATATTATCTTCACATCATATTACTGGGCAGTCAAATCTGTGGTTGCATTATAAATCCTGCCTAAAAAGATATATGATGCAGTTTTTCAAGAGACCTATATTGATTTGTACTCTTTGAAATGTACATTTTCTCAAGTCTTTAGTAAAAAACTGAGATGGTGTTTTTTGCTTGCTCAAACTTTATCCAATACCCACCATCCTTGACATGGAAGTGTCTTTACCTGTCCTTGAAGACCAGCATTTCTCCACGAAGTTCTGTAATTGCATCAAGTGATAATTCTGCATCACATTTCTCTGGTGTTTTGGGATGTTTTGGGTTGGGATCTTTGTCTCCTGCACCTAGAATGATATCATATGATGTAAGATTGACAATATTAATTTTCTATCTGTTGATCATGATATTGAACAGAACATGGAAGATCTTCCAAGAGCATGATGAATAGAAACAATGGGTAAAAAAAATTTACTGGGAAAATCTGTTCTCTGTTTCCTCTAGCCAAATGCATTCATGAATCTTGCAGTTCAAGTGTGGCACAAAAGTGTTAAATGAACTTGCTTTCTTTATCCCAAGTTTTGAAGGTCGCCAAAAACTTCGTGCTTTTCATAATGAAACATGGATTGTTCTGTTTCTACCTTCAGACTCTGTTTTACCTTCTCTTTTCAGGCAGGTCAAAAAGTAGAAGGACTCTGGTTCCCATGACCTACCACTAAAGGAGACAGGTTAGTGACCAACTGTGCTCTGCAGCATTACATAATTTTATTTCCCTCTGAACTACTAAATCTAAGCATCTCCTCTTCCAGTGAGTCATTCTTAATCAGTCATGGCTGTTGTTATTGGATGTCTGCAGCTCACAGCAACTGTGCAGTGCATCTGCAGCAGGCTGTAATGATACATGAGATAAATATTATATATTATACAGACTTACCATAGAGCTCTTGGATCCCTTGCACATCATCATCAGGAAGCACAAAATCAGTTTTTCCAGTGTATGTGTATATTGGGAACATCAAAGCTCCAGGGTCTCTAGAGTGTTCAAGTCCCAGTGAATGACCAAATTCATGGGCAGCAACAAGAAACAAGTTATAGCCTATAACAAACCACAGCAAAAGGAAATTTGTATCTCCTCGCATCACCATACTTCACACTGTGCTTTAACATATGGGACAATGAATGTGACAACTGAATACATGGAAAAATTCTGCATAATTCGTAAAATCATAGAAGGGTTTGAGACATTAAAGATCACCTAGTTTCAATCCCCCTGCCTTGAGCAGGAACACCTTCCACTAGATACAATTGCTTGTCATTTTTGAACTATGATGGGTTTTGCATTAATAGGAGCCTAAGAGATCTAGTGTCTCCCAACTGGTGTTCACCCTAACTTTTACATGACAGTGGTACTATGTAGGGAGATTCAGAGTTCTTGAAATTTCTTAGCAACACAGGAAAGCTCTAGGATGAAGTCTTGGTCCTACTCAAATCAAGAATATTTTTTGTTGGGAATTAATCTGCAGTAGAGAGTCAATACGTTTTTCAGTATTGCAGAAATTAGCGTTAACGCCAGGAGGGTGACCTAATCCAATGCTGAAAAAAATAGTGTTTTGTTCTCTTAAACTCTGTCCTGGACAAGGCAAGGTAATGAATTTTCAAATTAAATGCAAGCAGAAAACGTGCAGCTGAAGTATGTTTGCTGGAGGCTTCAATAAGCCAATTCCCATCAGTCTGTGATCAGAACTAGCTGCCCTTAGTGAATTGCCAAAATGACAAAATCTTATTTGTGTCATTTTTTTAATCACTTCACTTAGGAGTGTTACATCTTAATATTCATGCTAAGCACATGTTAAACTTCCATTTATGACTGGAGGTTAAACTCAGCATTCTATCTGTTAACAGTGAACATAATGATGAACAAACAGTAAAAAAACCCACACCATCCACAGATATTAAACTGGGATAAATTTTCCCTCTATCCCCATTTCAAATAATCTCAGGAAACTTCTGCTACCTTTAGAATCATCTGACCAAACTTCATCATCATCAAAATGAGCATCTCCTCCATAGTCTGGGCCCGGGGGAAAAGCATGTGCCAGTAATCCAGAGGGTCCATCAAAAGGGTAAAAGTCACCATGTTCTGTAAAGCAAAATTCAAAACAGTTAAAATAATTACTCCATCTTATATATATAACAATATAGTTTACTTATAAAATAAAAACAATTGGTTCTGTGTTACCTTTAGTCCCAAAGGAGATCATGATATCAGCTGTACCACTTCGTATTCTGGTGAAGTTCAGTGGCGTCACATCAGACCAAACTTTAAATGCTTTTTTGAAAGCTCTGTCTACTTCATTATGTCTCAGATCTGAAGTGTAATTCATAATTCTGTCAAAGAGATTAATATCTCCAGTTAAATCATATGAATTGAAGAAATATGCAATGCACTTTTATCTGACTGTACACCTCATTAAAAGTTTTTGCTTTTGTCATACGATCTTATCATATATCAAGGAGCTTAGAAACTGCATACA
Source organism: Pycnonotus jocosus (assembly GCA_013400435.1). Taxonomy (NCBI): domain Eukaryota; kingdom Metazoa; phylum Chordata; class Aves; order Passeriformes; family Pycnonotidae; genus Pycnonotus; species Pycnonotus jocosus. The sequence continues at coordinate 553,277 of VWYP01031341.1, forward strand.
GTATTAAAAAATTACATTTCTATCATCATTAAAATAATTCAGAGATATCTGAACTGATCCAACAGCTTTCTGTAATTGGTTTTCTATGCACCAGAAGAATTAGAAAGTGATAGATATGTTCAGTATTAAGTACAATCATATAGGTAACTTCAAAATTTTTTGTCATATAAATTATCTCATGATCCTCAATTCCTGGAGGAGCAAAATGTTATTCAAAGTGATTTTTATAGGCTATAATTGTCTATATTAAAGTAACATTTATCACTAGCTATGGAACTAAGTTATTTTAGTGATTTCATATTTGGAATCTGGTAAATAAACTCAGTCTGTAGCTGTTGAAACACCCAGATATACCACCTTGCAGAACTAAATGAGAAGGATCTACCCTGTGAATTGTCATCTCTTCACCTCCTGAGGTCACCTTTTCTGAGGTCATGGTACAGGGATTTGTCTGACCAGACACAGAGATCTACATCTGGGATGTTAAACAGAAGAGTCTTCTCTCACAGACACACAACACAGATGGGTTTGCATCTACACCACTCTGCCAAGGACAAGGCAGAAGCAAAGACTAAACCAGGTCCAAACAGAGCTAAGGAGGGGCCCAGGGAAGTGTATGGTCTGAACCCCTACCCCTCTTTCATTTGGCACCATGGATGTATCCTGAGTGTCTATATGGAGGCCAAGTGAGGAGATGCTAGCTCACAGCACACCACGTTTCCTTTTCCATGATGAAATACAGTGGAAAAAATTCATGTTTACTTCCTTGGCCTGCAATGTAGGCTGGGAGCGCCAGTCCAAAAGTGGGGCTGTAAGGGTTTTAAACTGCAACATTTTGTCAAACTCAAATGCACCTTTCTCACATCAACTTCATGTATTGAGCAACCCATTGGACAATGCACCTGGAAAGAAGGTAATGACAGTAATAACATTGAAAATACCAGGCATTTACCTGTATGTCAAATTCATTTTTGACCATTTGAGCTTTCTAGGGAAAAAATTATATTCCCCCACATCTGGGACACCACATCTTGGTTTCTGCATCAGCTCATATGTTTCTTCATCTAGTTTGCCTGTCACCTCCAGGCCAAAAAAAGCTTGCATTTCCCGAAGTTTAGCTGCCACTGTGTTTCGACTCTTCCTCATTATGCCAGCAGGATTCGGACGGAGATTGTAGTGAGTCCTGAAATAGCGCTAAGAAGGGGAAAAGGAGTAATAAACCCAATTTCCAAACAGTTGTAACTGCACAGCTNCGTAGTGAGTCCTGAGATAGCGCTAAGGGGAAAAGGAGTAATAAGCTCAATTTCCAAACAGTTGTAACTGCACAGATTTCTGTTATTGGCACATGCAAATGAATTATTCTATACTGTACCTCTGCAAACTGAAGGTCTTGTTCTGTGAATTCATGGCTGTCTTCAAGGGGAATAGGGATTGTCAGGCAAAATGACAAACCCAACAAGAAAAAGAAAACAGCTGAAAGTCCTGATTGCATCATGTTGGATTTCTGAAGTCTGAAGCCCTGATGTTTTAGAGAGCAGCTACCTTTACTTTTATAGTCCCAACCCAGTGAGTCACCACGTAGGGACAAGCTGGAACTTCCTTGTTGCTGGAAGTAAACATGCTTAGATGGCTGGTTTGTTTCTCCTCCCCAAGGCTGTGGTTTAGGCATCCGATCCCCAGCTGAGGGCTCTGAAACTCTATCCTCATATAAACATGAGGTCTCTGAATATTGATATAGGCTGTGGGAAGAAATGGGCAGAAGCAAACCACACTTCTTGGGTTTTTTGCAGTAACTTCCACTGGCAGTAACTGGCAGCAATGCTGCAATGACTTACTTTTCTTTGCTAGAAAAATTGGTGTTTTTACCATTTGATAAACAATAAAAATACATAGCAAAAGTAATCGTTTTTAAAGTAAATTCTGCAACTTTTCAGTAGTTACACTGAAACAGCAATTGCTAGTTCAACAGCAATTTTTAGTGAAATAACATTATAGAATATACAATATGATATTGTTTCTTTGTTTCTGTAAAGAACTATAACTCCATAGCTTTAACAAAAATTTTACTTCAGAGATACTTAAAGAGAATTTCTGTCTGTATTACAGGATACTTTACTGTCTGATGTACTCAAAAACAGAAATGGCAAATACCAGGAAATAGTTAAGAACATTAAAAAACATTTTTTACTTGTAATAAAGCAGGTCATGTAGAGTGACTAACTCATGCAATTTATCTTCAAAAAACCTGAATTTAATTTATGTTGTCAGAGGATGACAACCATAGATCAATCAGTGAGCTAATACTTTGAGAGAGGCAATCTACCAGCTACAGATAGGCAATGGATCTGTGTGTCCAGAATGAAAAAAAAAAAAAAAAAAAAAAANAAAAAAAAAAAGAAGTGATTTTTGTCCTATGAGGTGGATAGTAGGATAAATCTCTTGTTATGACAGAGATGGTCATTACTATACCTCAAACATAGGGATTATTTCTTTATCCCCAGGATCAGCACAATCTCAGCTCCTGCTATAACTTGTATCATATCACATGCTGACAAGCAGGGGTCCAAGGGGAGATGTGCTTTCTGCTGAATTTGCCTTGCTCTTTCATTGATAATTTCTTTTGCCCATATGGAAAATCTCAGGCAGCTTTCTGGTAGACACTGGTACAGGCATCCTGGAATACACTACCCTGACATGGATGTTCCCTTGTTGACAAAACAGGAAAAGGACAAAAACCAGTGAAGCTGAATGTGTAAAAGCTCCATTACTCAGACAATGATAGCAGTGTGTTTTATGATGCCAAACAGCAAAAGCAAATAAAGCTGAGAAGAATTTGTTATGTAGGCTGTTTCTGCCGCTCTGCCACTGCTAAATAAGGTTACACCCCTTAGGAACAGACAACATCTGTTAAAGCAGTTTGTATATTCTTCCTGACATTGTGTCAGCCACGCAGAGACTTTTACTCAGCAGTGGACACAAAGCCTGTTAATTAGTTATTCCCCTTCTTGAGAACTGTTCTCCCCTGAAGTGCTTCAGGGCAAGCACTGAATCCATACTGCTGATTCTCTCACTGCACTGCACCCCTTGCTAGTGCAGACTGCCAGATTGTGTCCGTATCCCATTTCTTTCCCTCCAATATTTCCATACTGATATTTGCAGCATATTAATTTTGGGGTACCCAATTAGCAGCTAAGCAGTGTTTACAGTGTGTTTTCTTGCTTTGTGTGGAGTTTAGGAGGAATAGTGCTGCCTTGTCATGCTTTCTGTGGCTGTAAGGAATGCTTTCCTGGAGACCATGAAGCTGTCAATGTTACTGTTCTTCAAAGCAGTACCAGACATAGCTCAGAAATCTATGAGCAAAATGAATAGCTTTAAGCTATTAAAAGTTACTCCACAGGTAACTTTCTCATGAATTCCAAATTCTCTGAAATTAGGTTTCTTATACATAAAGAGGCACAATTTTATACCGCCATTTGTGTATCACTGCCATTTACCAGATTTAGTTAAAAGTTTTTTATTCTGTGTCAAGTCCTTATAGGACTACTCTTTCTCAGCTTGGACATTGGAATCCTTGCTTCTGGAACAGGAGAAATCAATTTCCTAATCAACAGTTAGTGCAAAAACACGACCAGTCCATTACACTTGAGGAGAGGATGATCCCAAATTATTCCTCAGTGGTTTCAGGTTTACCTTAATAAACACAGGTCAGCTAACTACCAATTAAAGGCAAAACCAAATATTCAGAGACTATTTTTGAATGATATAAATATAGAACTGAAAAAAAATATTTAGCTCGGCTCAAGAGTAGAATTAAACAACAGTGTTAGCCTACCTAACAATGCTCCAAGGAAATGTGGAGCCCTGTTCTTTAAAATGCTTAAGCTGCAGTCAACAAAGCAGTAGCAATTATAGTTGTCTTGCATGAAGAGAATAATATATTAGGCAAGGAAGAATGATTTTCCACTTTCTGTGGTTTTTTTCTTACAAATGCTCGGAAGTCCTTTGAAGTTCACTATGAAATCTCTTTCAAAGCTTTACTTTTGGAATCTTCAGAGAGCTGTCCTGAGGCATTTCCAAGGAACATTTTAAAAACTGGGCAACGTAGTTACAGGAAAAAACTAGATCAGGCGGCTTTTCTGAAAACAACTTCTCTTTGTGTAAGAAAAGATGAGTAAAGCTGGATTTTGCTGCTGTAGGAAAATGAAATGAAATAATGAAATGAAATGAAATGAAATGAACAAGTGAAGAGATAGTCCACTGTAGTGAACCGATTCTGCATGTGAGTAGAAAAACATACAAAGAGAAAAAAAAGCGGGGAGTCTGTAGTTATTTTGTCACAGGGAGTAAATCAAAATGCTAACCCCAAAGTTGATTTCTGAAAGACTGTGTGCAATCAGCCATGTGAGAGTGTATTATGGCTGAATCGTGTTTTCAGAACACTCAGTTAAACCCTTTGGGAGTCCTGGCAATGTAAAAATACAGAATCCAATATGTTTTCTTACACATTTTATTGCTATTTGTACTACATCAGTGGCCAGATGCCTATATTGAGGCATAGATTTTTGTCTTCTGTTGACAAAGTGAAGAAACAATGGTGAAAGGCCATGCAAGCAAGCAAATAAAGGCTCAAAGAAAATGAGCTCTATTCCCGCTTTTTCTGAAACAGTGTCACAGATGTAGTGCATGATGGTATTTTTAACGGGAGATAAAGTCTTGACTGAGCTGGGAACTAAGTAGAGACCTCTGAAGTTGGTATTATCTTATATATAGTGACTCTTTAAAATCTCAGTCAAAGGAAGTTTTAAAGTTGGCACTGGTAAATATAATGTCGAAGCCAAGCAGTGTTGGGCATCGCAAGATGTAAAATCTATGGATCAGGCGATGCAACTGTCTGGGTCAGAAATTTAAATTAAAACTATGAAGAGAGGTGTAAATGAAGGTAAAAACAGCCAGCAGTGGTTCATAGACCTTGTGCTGACCCCAGTGCAACCAAGCAAGCCTGGAAAGTTTTATTTTAAAAGCTCTGAAACCCACAAAACTGCTGAATAGTAAGATTTCGACAAGCACTGCAAAATTTCTGCAGTTCTGTCATCTTGTGGGTGTGGGTAAAGTTAGCTGGACTGATGGTAATTTACACAGGCACAGCAGAGACTGGAATAATCATGACAGTCTTCCCCTCCAAGGAAAAATGGAAAATGGGGGATGGAAGATGTGTCAAGAAGAAATGAAGTGCCTTAAAGCAGCATTTAGGTACTATTTATTTGAAAACAAGGATTGTCCCAACCATGTGATTTCAACATACATTTTGCTAACACAAATAATTGAAAGGTGTCCTGTTTTGATTTACAGTCTGTGTTTGGTGTCCAAAATAACAGTATATAGGGAATGTGGTGAATGATCAGTGACCCTGAGACAGCAGACATTTCACTTAAGAAAAATAAGCAAAAGTCAATGGCCCCATTTGTTAATGTTTCTTACCACAAGGCAGTTGTATTTCAAGTGAAACATTTCCAGTGCCTGGGGCTGTGCCATCACATTTAAATGCACTTCCTCTGGGAAAAAGGATGTTGTTCTGAGGCCCATTGTGCAGATGGGTAAATGGAGTCTCAGAGTAGTCCAAACATATGGAAATACTCTGGCTCTGCCTCTCCAGGTGACACTCTCTGGGACCTGCTGCAAGAAGGGGGCCAAGACAACTGAGCTGGGGTGACAGGGGATGTTACAGTAACCTGACTCCTTTTTATACCAAACAGCACCATCTCTGTGCCATTTGCTGACAAAAAGATGTAATTGAGGTGTGCAGAGTTGTTCAATATAGTCCAGTGCTGCCAGAAGCAAGAAATGCATAAACATGTTCCCAAGAGACAATGACCCTTGTTTGAATGACCCTGCACACCCTGTGAGGCAGAGGTGAAGGGCACCAGAGATGGACTGTCTTTTTTTCTGCAGAACCAAATATGAGAGTTGTGCCCATTGTTTGTAAGATATGTTCATATGTACTGAATGAGGTATTACCTGATTCTTTCCAGAGGCATCAATCATTAAAGGTACAGCCCAATTGAACTGATTCCTTATATTTTTCCAAGCCATTTTCTATTGGAGTTTCCACCTGAGTGCCTACAAGTTTGTTTTCAAGGTCAGAGCCTCTCATATATGCACATAAATAATTCAAAATTATGTCAAATGAATTTAAAAAGTTGCATTGACATTATCTGAAAGAAGCAGCTTCACAAATTTTTTGGACAGGCACTTGTCCTTCACAGAAATGCATGGCAGTAAAGTTTGCTGTAAATTTTTGATTTTTAAGGAGTTTCATGACTAAAACCATACATTTTAAAAACATTTAGGAAAGGAAGTGTAATGTTTAAAGCCATGGGTTTTGCTTGCCAACCACATTCATGTTTATACAGCTGTTTTTTTTCCAAAGCAGTTCCTCAACCCCATTACAAAAGCTCTTGAGGGTGAGGGGGGCATAAACTAGAAGACTGATGCATACATTTTTATAGAAAGTACAACAAGCAAGTGGTAAGCTTAAAATTAAGGTTTGGATAACTGGTGAGACATTACTAAAGGTGGGTTTTAGAAAACTCCTGGTGCTACCTAGCAAAGTGCATATTTTCAACTACAAAATGATGTGGCACAGAAATAAATATCTAACTTTTTTCCATTACAAAGAGCTATAATAAAAAGGGGGTTCTACATTTAATCAAAAATCTCACTTCCCCATTTGAATCAAATTCAGGATAGGCCACCAAGATGATGGGACTGGAGCACTTGCACTGTGAAGAGAGGCTGGACAGCTGGACTTGTTCTGTTCTGTCTGGAGCAGAGACAGCTTCAGGAGGACCTAACAGCATCTCCCAGTGCCTGTGGTGAGGTTTCCTTAATACCAGGAACCAAACATCAAAGTTAGATGTTTTGAAAACATTTTAGTGGGTATGCTCAAGTTCCATATATTACAGATTTTTGGGTGAGAATTAGTAAACAGCCCAATAAAATGGGACTCCAAATGTTGACTGTCACTTGAAATCTTTAGAGACTTCGCATGTCCATAATTTATCAGTCAATATCTTCATGGTGTCAGTGACTTTTCAGTTACTGTGAAATATTGCTCAAAAAGTGATCTAGAAAAATTAACTAACCAATACAGTTTGCAAATGCAAATTAATGTGACTCAGACTAACCTCTCAAGATAAGTATTTGCAATATTTTGAACATCTTATTAGCCCATCTAATGCCTCAACACTATCTTGCACACCAACACTGCTCTATATGAATGATATTAACAGAGTATTTTCAGCCATTATTTCAAATTTCATAATTTCTCTGCCATTCTCTGACATTCTACCCTTTTCACCCTGGCCTCTGCTATATAAATGTCCTTCTCTATTCCATTCCTCTTTTTCCATGGTATCTGTGGGATGTAATGACAGCAAAATAAAGGAATTTCTGCAGTGTTTCTGATAAGTCATTAGAAATGAATTTTTCATTACACTATCTCTGTTCTTATATCAGCTGAAAAATTCCATTCATGTGTCCCTTAGCCTTGGCATTCAGCATTTTCCTTTCTGTACTAGCAGATAGCAAGAAGTGGCTTTTTTCACTTACTTCTTCCTCTTTCCTCATCAGGCAGTGTGCTCTGATTCACTGCAGTGATAAAGACCAACTGCTAGTAATTCAAACTGGTTAGTGGGCATTAAAGGTTTATGGAAAAATAAAATTATAATTATTATTGGTTCAGAGAAGAAGACTTGCAAAAGCTGTGATTCTAGAAATGCTTGTTCATATTCATGCTGAAAAACTAAGGTCAATAGCTTTGATGTTGCAGAAGATGCCTGGAGATCATGGTTCAAATAAGGTTGCCTAGAGCCTGTTACCCAAACCAAAATTGATCAGAGGGATGGAGCCCCTCTCCTGCAAAGAATGGAATCCACTGACCAGGGCACCATCAAACCAATCTCTCTCCAGTTTAGAGAGCAAGGTATTGTGGGGGCCTGTGCCAAGGAGTTCACAGAAGCCCAGAGAGATGACAGCCACAGCCCTTCCCTTGTCCCCTGCTGCAGGCACTCCCCCATAGAAGGCCACTGGGTTGGTCAGGCAGGCCTTGCCTTGTGTGAAGCTGTGCTGTCTGTCTCAAACCATCTTCACATCCTCAACATGCCTTAGCTAGGAGGACAACACAAAATGCAAGTAATATTCTTCTAATTTTTGAGAATTACTCTATGATGGGTCATACTTTCATATTCATAATCATTAAAAACTCATTAAATTACATAGGGCTTAAATCAGAATAGATTCTATCTCTGACTATTTTTAAATGGTTGGAGCAACTTCAGCCTTCATTACCATGATATTGGCAAGGCCATGAGACAGTCAGACCAAGGTCTTGGGAAAATTTCCAGCCACATGCTCCTGAACTTTCAGCATCTTGGTCTGTTTATTCCACTTTTCTCTAGCCAGATGTGAAATGGAATTTATTCTATAAACAAATTGGGAGATATCTGTGCATAGTGGTGTCAGAATCTTTCAAGTTAGTAAAAAAATCTGTGTCATATGTGGCTTGGTTTCCTTAGCAGACAAAATGGGAATTCCTGCCTGAAAGTGAACTATAAAAAATGTTCACTGAAAGCTTCACAGAGCTTATTCATTAAGTTGAGCTATTGCTTTATGACTTTTCAATGCAAAATAATTTATAAAACCTGTTCAAAGTTGACATAGAAAACTCTTGCTATGAAAAATACTTCTATTACTGTCAAATAATGAGACTATTAGAATGGTTAAAAATAAGGTTTGTGAATTCTTGTTTTCCTTTATTCCTGGATGAGAAAAGAGGAACATTGAAGAAATATTTTTTAGCTTTATCTAAAGATGTAACAAAATACTATGAAAGATTAAGATTTTCTCTGAAGGTTGCTTCTCTATAAATAACTACTTGAAACTATTCAAATAATTATGAAATTACTTTTTATCACTTATGTTTAGGAAACATCACATGTAAAAACTCCTAACTTGCACCTGAACAAAAAGGACAAGTATTGTTTCTATGCAATATTATTCCAGTTGACTTTCAGAAACTGAAAGTCTTCAGATGGAAGAGGACGTTACAACACGACAGATCTAATTTTGGTTATTAGGGAATTTGACTAAGAGACAAAATTTTACATCCATGCACCTAACAAAGTAGGAACTTGAAGTTCATTCATATCCCAGATGAATACTCTTGACCATGTAGTAAAAGACTGAATCAGTTTCTCCTGCCTCTGTGTAAGAAGGCATCAATTTAGTTTTTAATACTGTTTCACAGAGTACCTAATTCTCACAGCATAAAACTTTGATTGTACCATTAAATACAATTACTTTCATTCGGTTTTGCTCAAATGCTTCAGTTTTTCTATTTAACATACAAGTGACCCATTCATCTCAGTATTCTGTCTTCTATCAATGACAATTAAAGACAATGTCTAGGAAGAACATGAATTTGATGAGTTTTTGACTGATGCTGGATATCTTCACAATCCTCTGTAAGAACAAATTCCAGATATTCACTTACTATTCTACAAGAGATGGTTTAATTTCTCTATCTTAAATCTTGCAAGCCTGATTCAACGTCCCATGCCTCTAATATTGTACAGTTTGGTCTCTAGCAGCTTTACATTCCGCTTCTGATGTGCCTCCATGATTTTGCAAATCTTTGTTTTATGAAGTTTTTTATCTCCTCTTATCCAAACTCCTGATTTGATAGCTGGTCCTTCAATTTAATGATTGAAATTTCCTTCTGGGTACTTTCTTCACTGTCATTATATCCTTTCTGAGATCTGGAGAATAAAACTGCACTAAGTTCTCAAGAATTGGACATGGGGAGTTTTGATATAGTGGGAAAATTATGCTTCTCATCACTCCCTCTCTCAGCAGTTATCCTGATGGCTTCCAGTACATTGTTGACTTCTTTTGCCTGCCACTGCATACTGAGCCATTGATTTCTGAGAGAAGATTTAGCCATGCAGAGCTCACTCTTGCTTTCATACAAAAGGCTGTTTACGTTCCAAATCCAGAAGGCAGAAAGAATGTGAACTAACAACAGAATCAAGGCTGACATGATTACGGATATTTGGTGGCAAAACAACAACTCTAGAAGTACACAGTCTTCTGGCTTAATCACAACATAAGGATTGTTTTACCTTACAGTGCATTTTTAGCTCCATTGCTTCATTATCATTTACAGGAAAAGAATAAGTAACAGGAAGAAAAGATCAATTTCGCATTCAAAGCTGACATGACCAAAAACCCCCATGCGGCTAAACAAACTGTAAGTTAAATTATAGGATATATGATGTGCTGTGCACCAGACAAATGTGTGTTTTTCTCTACAATTGTGTGAATAACTGATGGTTTTGTTCAGTCAGAATAAGAAAAAAAATTAAAACCCCCAATGATTTCATGTGAAGTATTTCGTGTTTATCTTTCTTGTCAGATGGAAAAAACTACCCATATTTCATGTTTCCTCAGTGAGCGCTAAGGCTTAAGCAAGCCCAGTTTAAAACCCATGGGCAGTAACTACAGCTATAAGATCCTGGAGACTGATCACCCACCCACTCTGCTTGGCACATGTGAGACCACGTCTGGAGTGGTGTGTCCAGATCTGGATTCTTTAGTGCACAGAAGACATTACCAAAATGGTCAGGGCTGGAACACAGGGCATAAGAGGAAAGGTCGAGAAAGTTGGGTTTGTTCATGCTGAAGATCGGAAAGCAAAGGGGAAACCTTACTGATGTCTTCAGGTACCTGACAAGAAAATGCCGAGAAGATGGCAGCAGACTTCCCTTGGATGTTCACAGAGAAAGGACAGGAGGCAATGAAAACTAAATTGAACATTGGAAATTCCACTTGGGTGTTAGGAAAATTTTCTTTGTTGTGAGAGATGAAAAATGTTTGAAAGGGCTGAGTTTTGGTTCTTTGTCATTGGAGGTGTTAAAATTCATATAGTCAAATCCATAAGTAACATGGTCTAATTAAATTTGAGGCAGTGGTGGCCTGCACAACTTCACAAGGATCCTTCCAAACCAAATTAACCTATATTTCTGCATTTCTTTGAATGATGGTTGTTACTGATCCAGTAGATCATTGGAAAATCTTTCAGAAGGAACCTGAGTATTTTATATCTGAGCTGCTGGGAAACGACGTTCAGGACATTGCTTTTAGTTTGCTGGCTTTTGTCTAAGCTGGATCACGTTTCTTCCACCCAGTTCAGATTTGTGGATATTATCAGGTCCACTGAAATTGCATTTTCTTGTGAAACAAAATTGTCTAAAATGTTTTTAAGCTCTAAATTTCCTCAGATTTCATTGCAGTGAGTCAACAATAAAATTCTAAAAACTAGTCTTCTTGCATCTGAATGTTTCACAAGCATTAGATGATTAATCCTCATCTATATTTACTACTCAACCAAGCATTTTTATGCAGGGTATATTGTAAAATTAAGAAAGATTGGTCCCTAATTTCAGAGTTATCTGTCATTTCCATTCATTTCTGACAGTTTGTTAAGCATCTGACTTTGGTCCTCAAATCCAGGTCAATGAAAATTCACTGGTAGTTGTATAATAGAGGGTCCTAAAGCTATTAGTGAAATCCTCAATAAATATTAATTTACAGACCAATAATATCAGCAAACTCACTAAGACAGTCATAGTGCAAATTCTAGTGCATGATACTCAAATGAAGTTTGCAAATTAATTCTTCAACAAACAAATAAAACAGAAGGGTATCCACCGCTAATAGTCTCTCAATCCAATCTCTGTGTAATCATGGAGTGTTGGTATTCCAGCTCCAAATAAATAACTGACAACCCAAAATATACATATGCCTTTGGTAGGTTTCTCCCTTTAAATTCTATCCCAGGCTCTCTATTGATTCATATGCTTAGCACATTCATTTAAGGAAAAAAAGTCAAAGCAACTGGCTAAAAAATTCTTGAAAATGTTATCTACAAATGATTTGTAAGAGAGTGAAGTGTTCAAAATGGCCTGTTCTTAATTCTTTCAGTTTGAAATGTACATGCATGGGTGAGCACCATGTATATGAGTGTTAGAAAATGACTGGGAAGATAAAATGAGTAGGTAGGTTGCCAAAGCCAACGTGCTGTTGTTATCGTGTTCACTTTAACTTAAGACAATTGAAACTGTTCTTCTGTGATTTGATAAGACTTGATTCATGGTTCTATGAGTCGCCTAAAACTATGACTCAAGTCTGTGGGGAATATGGTATAAATTCGTGTATGAAATATTTGTTAAACTCAAATCTCAGACCTAAAACCCCGAAGCCTCAAGCAGAGGCTTTTTCTCTTTTTTTCTTCTTTTCCCGTAACTCGACATTCGCTTCAGAAAACCCATTTGTAAAATAAAAAGACATAGCCAGGGCGGAGGCACCCGGTGCTCAGGTCTGAATGGAAAGATGGACATTTGCAACAGAAAGGGTATCCTGGGCGGGATACGTGCCAGCGTCCAAGCATTCCAGGATGATGGACTTGCGATATCGACTGACGGGATTATCCTGGTTCTGATATCATCTCCTGCCTCGACATACCCTTGCTATGGACCACTCAACTCAGCGCAGGAAATCTATTCTTTCCCGAGAACCGGACTCAGGAAGGACGATTTACCCTTTTCAGAAACCTATTCACAACGCGGAAAGCTCATCAGCATCCACATTAGACTCTGGACTTGGCCCTCAGGGCACAAAAACGGCTTAAAAACCCCGGGTTTTCGAGGCTTGGACGTGGAGGTTTGGTTGGCAGACGGACTCTTTGTCGCTCGCCACTCCACCCATAGCTAGCTGTGCTGACCCCTTTTTCTGTGGCTTTTCCAAAATTGTGTTTTTTTAATAAATTGTCTTTTTATATTAATCTGATTCATATTCATTCATAACAAGTCTAAGCCTGAAACTCAGTCAGTATTTTTAGATTATTAAAAAATGGGGAGACAATTGAGGCAGGGAACTCCTTCGTCTTGTTTACCTAAGGAATGAAGAGTAAGGTGTTTTTCACAGACACTTGAAAGCAGAAGTCTGTTCTGTGAGTCACTAGTGGATTTTCCACAATTACTATTAAACAATAACTAGAGGCATAACAACAAGCAGCTGAATTGCTAAACAACTTGCAAGTTAAAGAAGGCTCAAATTAACCTCTTCTAAATATTAATTCTTTCTCTTCAAAGCAATACAGACTTAACCCTTGCCCAAGCACAATAGTGTGTTGTCATTTTCTCAAATACTTTAGCTGAATGATCCATTTGACATGATATTATTACTACTGTTCTTTTTTTTGAAGTTTGTGGTTGTAGACACTACTCTGTCTAGAGCAGTGTAGACAGTAAATTTTTTGCAAAGAGTCAAAAAATGGTGTTAAAATGTCTGAAAGATGTAGTTAATTTATTCACTCTGTATTTTCAGACAACCTATATCAGATGTGTATGGTAAAATACACCCAACTTTCTCACTTTATCAGAATGGTTTCATAGTTCCAGGACTCTGGTAAATCAAAATTTTTTATGGCTAAATAAAAATGTGTTTTCTAACACAGTACTATGCAGTGTAAGAGCAGCATGCTATTTACGTAGCTATTTAGATACTCATTTATTTAGATATTTATTCAGAACTATTTTCTGAAAAATCTGGATCTTTCTCCATATCCTTTGACTTATCTATGCAGACGCTGAATACATGTCAGAAAATCCTGCTCAGTTTGCCCCAAATGCCTTTTATTTGGGAACATTCTGTTTAGAGTAATCATCTGTTTTTGTTAACAGATTCTGGTGATTCAGCCAAGACATTATTGATAACAAAAGCTGCAAAATACTTTAATAAGGACATACAGAGATGTTGATTTCTCTGAGGAGCTGTTAAATACCAGGGGCTTTTTGTTAGATGTTTGAGTATTGTCTGACTCAGACTGAAACCAAACCAAAACAAACCATCGCAAGGGGTAACATTACTGTCAGTCCTCTTTATAAAGTAAGTGGTTAAATTCCGATGCAATGACCCCTGTCTTGATCAACAAGGGGCAGACTTCCAGTGGTAAAATGTTGAGCCTGTGCAGCTCAAGGCTAACCCACAAACCTGAGACGGTAGAAATGATACTGTTACAATGGGCATGGCACAAAGGAGAATGAATAACATTCACCATAATTATTCACTCCTACTCAGCCTGAGTTAATGAAATTTTTGACAGCTGTATTGGAAGGAGAGGTCAGTCATGCATTCCTCTGTATGAAAGCCAATAACACAACAGTTATGAATAAAACAGTGATTACAGTCTTTATACTGTCACACCTGATTAAACAATTAGTTGAGGGGATTTTCCTAAAATGTATTCATTGGCCTTTCACACCATATCTACGAACACATACAATTCCTTAATGCAGAATGAAAGTTCTCAAGGTTGTCTCATTTTACGTGAACCTGGGTTTTAGACAGGCCCTGGGGGCTGAAAAATATACAGAGGTGCAATAGGAAACGTCATGTTTGCAAGCTAGACAACACCTTATGATTTAGGCATTGAGAACACAGGGCATTCAGATTAAACTGATAAAAAAGAAGGTAACTATGTACACTGTTCATAAAGGGGTATAGATTCCAAAATTATTTAGTCTAATTAATTTCAGTGATTTATTTGGATGATTGTCATTGCACCAGGGGAGAAAGATTTGATAGAATTACTTCTTCTTCCTCCTGTGAAATGTTCTTCAGATTGTCCCAACTACAGTCCCAGACTCAAACAGAGTTAATCAAGCACCAGTCTTGCTAGTCAATGTATTTGTTTTTTTCCCAGAAAAAGGAGATACAGAAGAAAAACTGATTTCTGCATTTAAATATTTTCCTCTCATATTCCCGGTTTGCCCTCTTCATTTCTCTTGAAGGACTAGCTCTTTTTATATCAAATTATGTACAAACCAGTTGTAAATTGTAGTTCACTGCAGATGAGCATGTTAAAAATTAGACTTTTTGGGAAAGATATGGCTCAAGAAATTTTGCTTCATTAGATATCTGGAGGTAACTTCATAATTAACCATTTCTTGGCAGAAACCCTTTCTTAAATAAACATAAATCTAATAATAGCAAAGTGAAATTTGAGGAAGTATAATAGAGGAAGCCTCTATCAAGAACAATTAATAAGCTTATTAATGCAAAATTATTAAAATTGAAGAGGAAACAAAGTGAGGATAGAAGGAAACTATGGCCTAAAATCTGGCTTAATATCTATAATCCTAGGTGTCCTGGAGGTGATGGTCTATATTATATCAGGAAATGAATTTGAAATAAAAGGTCCATTAAACATAACACATGAGTCACATCTTGGTACTGAACTCAAAGCAGCTAGATATAAATAGAATAAGAAAAAAAAAAATCAATGGAGCAGCAGATCCTGATTTCCAATGTACCTTGAACTTGTTTTGTTATGTCCTCGATTGGAATGATATTTTGCATTCCAGTGAAGAAATGTTTATTGCCTATTACAAACCAAGATATTTATGGAATAATGTGGAAAACCCTGCATCTTACATGCAGCACTAGTCATCACAAATTAATGATAAAGAAAGGAAGTATAACAGTCACACTTACAGCAGCAGAGCAGCTGTCAAACACTACTTGGCAGTTCCTATGTTGTAAAACCAGAGATGTACTTACTGGAGAACAAGTTACAGGGGGTTGTAAATGTACGAGGTTCTCTCTCTCTCGGGGTCTGTAGCTCATGAAGAAGCTTGAAAATTCAGAAATGTGGATTCAAGTTTAGCATGTAAGGCCCATAGTTAAAATCCAAGTGCATGAAATTGGATGCCCATTGAAAAATATTACTTATAAATAAAGGCATTTGACTCATGTAAATACTGACATCAAGGATGAGCTTTTTGTGGCCCAGGGAAATATAAAACTACTGAGGTGGAATGCTGTGCTCAGCCTGTGGTATCTGGGACACAAGTACAGGTTAATTATCTCATAGCTGTTTTGGCTAATAGAGCTGGACATTTTAGGTAAGTCTGAAGTTCCTGTCAGAGTTTGAAAATATTCCAGGACAGATCTTCATGGACATTTTACCAAACCAAGGGGACAATGTCTCAAACATCTGCTTGATAATACAGAAGCTGAAATGTGGTGGAATAGAAAAAATGCATTAAATATTAATAACATTGTCATGGTTTTAGAGCTAATGTTACTAGGAATAATAGAGATTTCAAATAGTTTAATTCTTTATTCAATTACCAGATGATTTAAAAAATATAGATTATATTTTGAGTTTCTGGGCTTGATTAATGATGAGTGTGGATGACATTTAATTGTTCTAGATAAAACTTGCAAATACTACTACTGATGTTTATATTGTTCTGTATCAGTCATGAACAGAAGCCCACAAAGAATTTAAGACACTTGGCCTTAACACTGGTCCCTCAGCCCATGTGAGTTATAGGACAAGGTCTTGGATGACTTCAATGTGTATCATATGAAAACTTGGAAGTGAAAAAAGGTGATAGTCTGAAATAGGAAGGAGAATTTTCAGAGCAACAAAATTCTACAGAGAATTAGTCTTAACAGCTGCGCAGGAGAAACTTTATTGATTATTACATAATTTCTCTTCAGATCTGTAATTTGCTTGTTGGGCTTCAGTAAAAATACTTTTTGTACATATATGATCCTATATTTCTGTAATAACACATCTCTCTGTTGTAAGGAACCAATAAAGAATTACAAGATACATATAATTATTCCTGGCTAACATTGTCTTTTTATCTTTATTCTCCCATTTATAATTACAGTATTTGAAGTGAGCTTGAGAACTATATTTTCATATCTGTATCTTGGAAAAAGACACTAGAAAAAAACCAGACGATTTACAAACTCTTTTTTTTTTTTCTTTTTTTTCTTTTTGTCTGCTAAAATAAAAGACAATCACCTCATCAATCTTCTGGGTTTTTTTAATTTCACAAATTTATTTGTAACAACTTCTTTGGAGTCCCATCAGGATAGCATCTCCCTCATCATATACTGAGGACTTATTTTTCTGGAACAAAAGGAAAGACAGTGAGAGTACATTCTGGAAAAAAGAGGTCTTAAGATTTTTAGGGCAAGTTACCTCCTAACGTCATTCCAGCATCTGCTGCAAAACAGCACCACTGTTGGTTTCCTCCTGCCTGTGGATGATTTGGTTATGTGCAGTTGTGGAATATGATGGGAAAGTGAAGCTATTTGTGGCTTTCCCATTAATTCAGTCCTCATTTTGGGAAGTAAGGAATCAGCAAACCTTATCTTGTTTTCATTGGGACATAAGAAAGAAAGAAATGTTATGAAGCATTTTGGTAAATCCTTCCTTTATTCTAACTCTGTTTTTTCCCCTGAATTGCTGCACTGGTATTGGCAAAACTATGCAGGGTGAATTGAAATGATTGAGAAAGCCATCATCACTGAATGTCTCTGCCATTCACCTGTGCTGCCCTCAGAAAGTGGAAATTACAGAAGTATTACCATGTTAGTTGTAAATAAAATGTTTGCCTTGAAATAATTCAGCCAGTTGCATAAAAATAATTTTTCTTGTGGCAGTAGGAAGACAATTGGGCAGCTATGTAATCTTAGCAGAAAATAAGGCTAAAGTTATGGCCAGTTGTAGTAAACTCAGCCCCAGAAGAAGAGGTTCAGAGCAGCTTAGCCCCTTTTGATCCCAGCATGGGCTGGCAGAAGCTTCCAGAAGGTGCTGCTTTTGCTGGTCATGTCAGAGGGAGCCTGCAGCCTGAGCCAAACCACAGCTATGGGAGTGCTCGAATGGCTTCCAGACAGCCCGTGCGGAGTCTGTGACCTACTTCTTGCAACACTGCAGTGCACAAACATGCCTCCCTACCTGAGCTCAAGGGTAATTTCCAGGAATCACTTCTTAATATTTTTATCTTGATTTCCCCCTTTTCTGTCCTCTCTCCTGCTGCCTGCCCTGAGGCTACCAGCCTGTGGTGGCCTCTCCCCAGCCCTGCTTCTCAGTTTTCTCACAATTAAAAGTGAGAAGAATATATGCCTATCATTCATCCAAATGTACTGAAGTATTCACACAAGTACTTTACCCACAAGAGCAAAAGACTGTTTAAATTCTCCAGCTTCCTACAGCAGAGTCTGGAAGGATTTCTTTATGGAAGGTCTTGATGTTCTTCTTGTCATACCCAGAGGACAGCCCTATTACTGGAAAGGCTGAGATGGAGAGAAACAAACCTGGAAAGAGGGGAAGAGTACCAGAGCATACCAGCAAACTCCTGTGTTCTGACAGGCATCTCCATCATGGTTACAGGGCGGGATGCTCCTGAGGGATAGCTCAACAAGGGGAGCAGAAAAGAAGCTCACCGTCATTTTATTATTAAGATATTGTACTGGAAGGAAATCAGGAAATACAAGTTTCTGTACATCTAGCTTGTCTTAGCTGGGCCATTCACTTAAGAGCTGGACTTGAAGATCCTTATGGGTCCCTTCTAACTCAGAATATTCTGTGATTCTGAGAGCAGGGAAAGACATGCATAATAAAAACATAAACCCAAGAACAGTAATTTTTTTTTGTAAAGAACCATGGCAAGTGAACTAAACAAGGTAAATTAATTTCCCATGGAGTCTTTGTATGTTCTCTTTTATTTTATCTCTAAGATTTTATTTTTCTTAGTTTTAACCTACTGTTGAACATGAGTTGCTTTCTCTAATCTCCTCTGAGGGTTCTCCAGTTTTTAAGAGGGTTTCTCCAACTTCCTCTGAGAGTATCATATTTTTGCTGAGACATCTACTCCTGTTTATGGCTTCTGAGCATGGTTTGTTTCTCATTAGTAGTGTCTGGACTTCCAATTGGATTTCTGATTATGAATCTTACCAGAAAATTAACTTGAATAAATTAGTCATAAAAATTGCCTTGAAGCAGTCTGACAGCCCCAAAATCACAGCTACAGTTAAGCCCTTTGGAATGTGGATTAACCCTTAGCAAAGACTTAATCACCATGGATTAAGGTGGAGGTGGAGGTGAAGATGCTGGACTGTGAAGTGTGGGGCAGGACTGTGGTGGTGTGGGCACATTTGTGCTGTGTGCTGGTCCAGGCAGAGTCCCAGACACGCCACTCCTGGCTGTTTAATGGAGCAGTGTGGCTCTCCTGCATTTTCTGTGCCCACTGGGAACAGTCCGATACCTGAAGCTGCACAGCCAGTACATAACAGGTATGAAATGGAGTCAGGTTTTCTGGGCATACCTATGGGTATGATGTACAGCAGAGCTGTGGATCCTGTTGAAGCTTACTTGGCAGACCTGAGGCTGTGTTGTACCTCTCCAAGGAATAATATACTAGAATCCCTTCCCATGCTCTTCCCTTTCTCACTCCTAACTGACATCTCAAAATCTTGTCCCACTATCTTTCTGCAAGATAAAGGCCTTATCTGTATAGGGTAGTTAAAAACTCTCTTTGCATGCTGAGCTGGCAGAGGGGTGTGGAGCTGAGACCTGACATCAGGTACTGTAAGTCTTACTCCTAAGCATTGTGTAACTCAGCAGATTTTTGGGTAACAGCATTGGTTTCTAGTCCATTTAGTATGGGTGCTGTAAAACAGACCTCTGAGCGGCCCTCGCTGCTTTTTCCTGTTTTTCAAATGGGTTTTTTTCCTAGAAGCATGACTTTTGCCAAGAATGGTAACCACAAAAATTGCTGTTTACATCAGGAATTCAGAGGCACAGACAGCAAGTCTCCCTCTTGTCAGGACAGAGAAGAGAAGAAGTTTGAGGCTTAGGGTTACCTTAGTGGGGAGGTTTGGGTTAGCGTGGGAAGAGCCCACCACAAGGAACACAACAGTAACACTGGTTTTGCTGCTGCCAGTAAGGACCACAGAGTGCCATGGAACAGAGCATTTCTTGGCCTGCTTTTGTTGTTACACACTAAGGTTTAAATGAAAAATACACTGTCCTCCTCCAAATAAACTTTGCCCAGTTTGAGAATCCTAGTGACTGTGAACAGGAGGAGTGGCAGTAGCTGCTGACAGTAATCTGAACTAGCAGCAAAGAAATCAGCTTTGTGGAAAAGAGGAAAAACATGCCAACACAAAAGGTATTAAAGGGCAGGAGGAAACTGAGTACGCTTCTAAATAGTTCTTCAGATTTGTGTGATTTGCTTTCCTGTTTAAGTTACACAATACTGCTGTGGAGAAAGCAGGTTTGCACAAATACAAATACATTGTGGGTTCAATCCTGCCAGGGTGCCCAGCAGCAAAGCTTGCAGGGTGGCATCAGACCTCCTGCAGATGCTGGGAGCAGGAACACAGTGTTCTTCACTTCAGAGATGAGCCCTGGAATGCTAGGAATAACTCTCTGACTGTTCAAGTCAATCATAATTCTTCATCCATTGTATTAAAGCCAAAGGATCCAGCACCTTTATATTCTGTATCCAGCACCTTTATATTCCTTGCTCCACAAAGCACATTCTAGCCCTTCAGCTTTTCACGACATATAACTTGTAACCCTTGTAATTTCTTCTTCTTTGTTTAGTTGAGATCTTCATAACTGAAGTTGCCTCTGATCTTTAAAAGTCCTGTGAAAATCTCCATGAGAACACACTTTACTTCTGGATTTCTTATCTAAAGTATTTCTTTCCTTTATTTTAATGTTTATCACTCAGATAATGAACCTGACTGCTAAATTCCAGTAAGTTCTGCTAAAACTACTAAGTTCCAGTAAAATCCAATAGAGTTTAGATTTCATCCCTTTCATGCATTTATTCTGGTATTTAGTGCTAGAGGACCATTACCATTATCTTAAAGGCATTCAGTTATTTAATATAAATCACAAGTTGTTTATAGAATGAGGTAGAAATTATCCTTCTGTGGTGTTTTTTATACAAATTTAAGTAAATAATTATTTACCTACATCTCAAATGTATTCTTTTTACAGAACTCATATGATTTCTTCCTAATAAGTTTCACAAGGTTCTTCTGCACACCTTTAAATGTTTTAGAGATCTTTGGAAGTGAAAAGAAACATAATTATAATTGTCAAGAGAAATTATCCATATTCATCCACTTATGCATAACTGAAAATTAACATGAAACAAATGCTTTAGATTAAAATAAAGCTAAAAAATTCCTCCCAGATATCTCTGACCATCTAGGTCATTAGCTAGCAGCTGTAGCTGCTCTATATTGTGTTCTTTTCTTGCTGTATAGATTATAAATTTCATTTTGGAAAGAAAGAAGGAGGGAATAAGAATAATTGGTTTCAGAAAAGGAGACCACAAGAAAATCAGGGAAGTGGTAGATGCAATCTTTTGAGAAAATAGTCCAAGTCTAAGAAAATAATCTGAGAGTGTAGGACAGAGTAACCTCTAAAAGAAGCAAGAAAAACAATATAAATTGTGCAAAGGCAAACTCTTCTGAAGTAAGGCAAAGGTGAAAAGAGGTACCATTATACTTGGAGATAGCTGAGAATAAGAAGGAAATTAGGAATGAATATAGAGCAGTAGAATGTGGACATAAAATGAAGAAGATTAAAAGACTAAGGCATTAAATATTGTTGGGGGTCACATAAAGCAACAAGTGTAGATCATAGAGTTTAATTAGAAATAAAAGAAAGACAAATGAAAGTTCATTCTGTTGCTTAGCAGGTGAAGCAGCCGTGTGGGGAAGTGAATCATCAATGTATGAACACCACCATGGTCATGGTGATGAAAAAGGGGCTGCCAATGAGACCAGGAATTTCACGTATTTTTATCCAATATTTGCACCAAAAGATGGATGGAAGAATGGAGATTATGACAGCATGTGTTACCACATGTGTTTGTACACATCCTGGGTGACTTTCTTTGTCAAGGAACTTGACCTTCTTTTTCTGACTTTTTATTTTTGGTCATTTGTTTGTTTATTTGCTCATTTTGTTTTGGGGTTTTGTTTGTTTGTGGCTTTTTATTTGCTTGTTTTGTTTTTCACTCTTTTTTTTTTCTTTTTTTGGATGTATTTATTTGCTGTCAAATGTATGGTAAATAATTGAGGTGCTGCAGGATTAGGCAAAATTGTAAGCACCTTTGTGTCTACGCTTTCACATAACTATGCACAGATGAGCAGGTTATAGCAGCAGCAATGTTGTTCCAGCTACTCCTGGAACATGCTGTCTTTGCTTTTCTGTGATACAACCTAAAACATTAACAAGGCAGTATATGATCTCTGGGAAGTTACAGAATCATTAGGGTTGGAAAAGACTTTCAAGACCATCAAGCCCAGCTTTTCACTGAACAGCATCTTGTCAATTAACCATGGCTTCCTCAGCTGCTCCTCATAGGACTTGGTCTCTAGACCCTTCACCAGCTTAAATGGCATCACATAGCTAATGACAAAAGCAGTCATCATGCCAGTTCTAATTTTACCTGTGATTGTATGCTTCAAATACCAGTTATTCCCAATCAGGTTCATAAAATAAGTGCATCCAGATGAGACAGAATGTTCTGGATTCAGAGTATGGAGCTGTTCAACTGAAACAGGCCTGTTTTAGGTGACCCGAGTTAGTGGCAATACTGGAAGAATGACCACAAGCTGCTGGACCGGACATCTGAAGGTAAAGTTGGAGTCATAGGCAAAGGAGAAACCTTTTCTGCATCCTGTTACTAGGACTCTAGTTTAACATGTGAGCAGCTGCTGCTTCCTGTCCTTCTGTCAATTACAGATGCTGAAAATTCCCTTATTTTGCAACTTATGAATATTCCCAAAGGCATATTGGAAGGATGTCTTATGAAATAATGTGCAGATGGACTTTGATGTATTGGATTTCTTACATCTTTACCAGCCTAGATTGCTGTACACCATCTCTAAGATCATAAGCTCTCTCTTCACTCAGGAACATGTGGTTACTAGTTGTGCCAGAATAAACTAATGACTACATGAAATGGTTCCTCTCAGAAACTCCAAGTCATATTGAAATGAAGCCCTTTTGGATCCAGGACCTTTTTATTTATAAAACTGGCTTCTCTTTTCTGGCATGCTGAGTAGTACTTGCAGGTCAGTTCTATTTAACAGTTACTTCAGCAGTCTCTCAGTGTACTATGGGAGCTGCTGGTGCTTAGTTTTCATTTTTAATTATATAGGTCCTACATTACGGCCAATATACCATCAAGAAGTAATAGCACTTCATTTATGAATAAATATCTTTGCCCAGGTGGCAGAGAAAATCCAAATATTTATACAAATCAAAATAGTAACAATAATAATCTGATTTTGTCCCTGGTTTTGAGTAAAAAAAATATACCAGTATTGCAAATAGTAAATCTTTGTTCTTAGGATTTCAGATTTCAGGATTTCATTTGCCCATCACAATACATAAATGCTGATTCAGTATTGTGAGATAACGGAGCTGACAGCCACACTGCTGAGAGGAAGGATTGCTAAGGCACACAGTTTTGGGTTATAACTTTGCCTTTTATCCTTTTATGATGAATATTGCATATTGGATATAACACACCTATGTTCAATCCTTAATTCATCTTCTTCAATGCACTAGAATTCAATGTAATTAATACAAAAAACAGAAGTACAAGAGGGAATGTTTTCTCTTTAATTCTCAATCTATAAAATTATTCAATAAATGAGAGTCATGCTGAACACTTAATTGCTTAGCAGTGGTTATTGCAAATAGATTTTACCTTAATTTTAGCTTATCTGGGCTGAAAACTGCTCTTGTTCTGCTTTTTCCCTGGAAGTCATTCTCATCACATACTTTTGAAAAAGTTCAAGAGTTGTATTAAAACCCAAATATTTGCTAAATTTTGATCTAAGAATAACTGCAAAAAAATTTACTGTATTATGTGTTTATTGATGTCTTTAGAGCTTCCCCATGTTTGTTCAACTAAGTAAATCTTTTCTATCTTTGGAAACCATCAATGGGATCCCAGAAGGATCTGATGTGTTCTATTTCCAAGATCCACTTCTTTAGCCGTAAGTACTTCTAGATGGAAGAAAAGAATGCTGTTTTTTACTCAGCTGTTCCTGGAATTAGCTTGTTAGGGGTAAGTTTGGTAGTTCTTGACACATCTGAAAAAAATATTTTTAATGTGTTTCTAGGAGCAATTTGAGTGTGATCACAGCTATATAGTCATGCAAGAGAGAAGGATCCCTCTCTCTGAGCATCATAAATTCTATATAATCCTGTCCTTTACAGTACCTAGTGTACTGTGATATCATCAACATAATTTGTAGTCCCAGGTCCTGGAAGGACAAAGAAATGAAAAACGAGGAGACTGAGTATAATACAAACTAGTAAAATGGCAACAGAAGTAGGTACTTTATGTATTCCATTGAGGTAATAAGAAAAATGATGATACATCTCACAAAAAAAAAAAAAAATATCACTCTAAAAAAAAAAAAAAAAAAAAAAAAAAAAAAAAAAAAGGTAGTAAAATGAGCACTAAATCTTGATTTCTGACTGTCTATACCAGAACTGCCATGACTTCACTACTCTCTGGAATTCAGGAGAAAAGCATTCTTCCAATTAGAGATAGACAATCAAACCAGTCATTAAACACAGCTATAAACACTCTGTAATGGGCTGCCAAGCAGCGACTGACATTGAAACTGGGGGGCTGTAACATGCCTTTGCTTGGAACTGGAAGACACAAAGTGATCAAAGGAGCATTGATTAGTGCCCAATACTTAATGCATAAAGGTAACAGTAAAATGTAACTGCAGTCCCTTCACAATATAGAACTAATTTTGTCTGTTCATTGCTTTGGTTTGTGCTCCAGATTATTCCTGGCTCTAAGTGCAAAAAGAAAAAATGAACTGTGGCTGTTGCAGTTTAGGAGAGCTCATGGTTGAGTGACTAAGTAGGAAAAATGGGGCTGGACAGAAACTCCCTGGCTGCAAATCTGTGTCCAGCCTAGCTGCCCACCAATAGGGAGCAGTTGGCTCCACTTTGCTTTGCTTTTGCCAAAGTCTTTTCTTCATAAAGAGTACCTGGAGATACAGAAACTTGGATCTGATATTCTGCAGTTGAGCCAATGTTCTTCTGTGCCAGCTAAGAGGTAGCCCTCTGCTTGAATCATAATGTAAATCATAAAATAAGAGATGGGGAGGAATACTGTGATGAGTCATCTGATCATCCTCCTTGCCAATGTAGGATTATTACCTACTGTGCTCAAATTAGAGTTTTGTGCCAAGTATTTTTTAGGAAATCTGAGCTTCGCAGGATTTTCTCTGGAAAAATGCCATACTTATTTTCCTTTTGAGATTAAATTTTCAACCGTATAATGCCACTGTCAATGGTATGAAAATAACCCAATTATCCAGCTTTGACCAAAGGTTATACCTGTGGTTGTATACCTGTTCCTTGCCCCAAGATATAGAGATGGTAAGAACAACTCAGCAGTGACCTATGAGCTAAGCTCCTTGGTTTTCTTGGAATTATAAGACGTCATGGACACAGACCTATTTCCTACTGATAATTTTTTTCTGGTACAGGATGATGAGCCACCTTGTCAGAGGTATCTGGATATTTAAAAATGTGGAGGAAGCAATGGGAGCTGGCTACTAAGGTTCCCTGTGCATTTAATACCCAGTTCCAAGGAAAATATTGGCATGTTCTCAAGACCAGTCATGCCCACTAAGTTAAGTGAAATACTGAACAGAAACTTGCAGGAAAGACTGGCATCGTAGCTGGAATGTCTATATGGAATTAGAATAGCTTTGAAAGCCTTTGAAAGTATCAGTATCTTGTACATCTTAGGAAAAAAGAATATCCTAACTGTTAATGGCTTCAGTAGGAAGCAGCTCTACATTATACCCACCTCACTGCCCGAATGCCCTGTTAGTTTCAGAGAGTCCTTATATGCTATCTTTTAACTTCCCACAGTGTTTATACATGACTTAGTTGTCTATTTTTAGAAGAATGAGTGTCCTAGACAATATTGTCATATCGTTATGACAAGAACAGAGCAAATATGGCTAATAAAGTACAAAAATAGATTCTTTTAGACATTTGTTCTTAATAAAATAAATGTTATAATGGTAGAAACACAAATCAGTAAGTAGGTATGACAGTTGTCTGACCTAGTAGCTAGCTACCTGTGAAGACAGAATATATGAAGAATTGGAATAACAAAAGTTAGACTTAAAAACACACTATTAAATTTCTGGCGCCTTTTCTTACCAGGTCATTAGAATTTCTTAGTGTGATTTTTTTTGTTGTTATAATTTATTTAGTCTAGTTTTAAATGTCACAAAATTGCTTCTATGACTCCTCTTGGGAGACTGTTTCTCAGTCAAACAAATCCTACATTTGCAATATTTTGGCTAACGTGCCTTGAAAAAATTCAATTCTGATTGGTGGCTATTAATAATAATCGAGAATGCTTCATTAAAGCTATTTTTGTACTTCAAGTTTATTTCTGGAAAATTAATTCTCTATACTGAGGTTTTTCAATCACCTTAAATCTTGTAAATGCGTTCTATTTTTTCTTAAGCCTTGAGCCTATACAAAAGCTATATGCATATAAAGGTATTCCCAAGCTAAAATCTTTACTGCACCAAATCTATTTGTTCTATTATACTCTCTATGTATGCTATCCAAGCACTTTATAAACATACACATACATATAAATATGAAGTGTTTATATACAAAAGCTAGGGAAATGGAATTATGCTCAAGAAAGACAACTTCAGGATTAATTTTCTGGAGGGCCTGTTCCCAGACTCCTGAACCCTGCTCACAGCAGCCAGGTGTGAGCTCACTGTCCATGCACACAGACAGCAGAGGTCGAGGTGTCACAACTGAGATTAAAATAAAGGCTCAGTGCCTTTTCCCCATATACCATTTCCTGTGTGCCAGTATTGTGCATCTGCATAGGGCACTGGGTTGTGACACAGCCCAGGTGGCACCAGGTCTGTGTGTTAAACACCTCAGTGACTTCCTGGGGCTGAGGCACCACATTCACTTGTCTGCACCCTAATGCTGAGCTCCACCTCACTCTGCCATCCAGATATAACTCAGTAGCTCTGCTTACTGTTTGGAAACTTTCCTGAATCACAAAAAGTGATGCAGCTTTCCTATCTGTTTCTCATTTCCACTAGGAAGCACTTGCATATTTGATGATGTAAGGGTTAATAA
>VWYP01031344.1:14115-25249 GCA_013400435.1 Pycnonotus jocosus
TTGAAGGACTGGGTCATTCTCTAAGTTATATTTCACCAAACATACTTTAAAATGGCTGGGCACTTTTAGCCACTGTACTTGAAACACACCTCTATCCCAAAAAAAGTGTTTGTTTGGGTGTCATGTCTGGCAAAGCATTCTCAATATGTTTGCAAATAAAAAATATTAAATCTCTGATATTTCTCATGCCAAGAGACTGCAAACTCAATGTCTTTGTCTACATTTCAGTTTGGAACCAGTGAAATAAAGATAGATTTATAGGCTTTGAATACTGTTAAATTTCTGTACATACCCTCATATTAAAGTAATAAAGATGTTTGCCTCATAAAGTTGAAGCAATGTATTGAACTGTAAAAGCAAAGGAGTCGAAATGAGTGGAGCAAAAATTTAAATGCAAGACTTAGCCAAACTAAAAGAAAGTTCGGCAGAATATTTCTTCATAGTATGGAGCAATCAAAATTGTTTGCACTCTTGTCTCCAGCTTTTTCTCCTGTGTATGTTCACATCATTTTTTTTTTAATTTAGAATTTAAGATGTTATATTTACCACATTTAATACCAATATATTATTTCATAAAAACAAATAATACAGACAGAATTGCCACTCTCTTTATTGGCCCAATAAGCTATTAAAAATTATGTAAATTAAAGTGCTAATAATACCAAAAAAAGAGATAAGTTTGCGGATTCAAGATGCCCCATGAACAACTGCTAATGAAGCCTTCTATTTTTATCTGAATCATAACTGTTTCATCTTGTATTGACTTATGGAACTAACATCATCTTACCTTATTTAGCAGATCACTGCATTTCTTAAGTTATTGTAAGTTACATCTAATAGAAATCTGATTAAGGTAAAGGGTCATATTTTTTGCTTTGCAATTAAGAGAGCTCATTTTGCATGGATGAATGGAAATTGAAAGGATATATAGTCACACTCTCCTTCAGAAATAGACTTGTGTAAAAAAATAAATAGGGAGAGAGAGAGAGGGAGGGAGGGGGAGAGGGAGCCAGGAGTGAGACCATTAGTGTGTATTGTTCTAATGTCCTCAGGAACGCAAAGACTTAAGACACAGCTGCAGCTTGAGGTCATTGTGGTACTCCCAAAACAAGAATATAGAAACAGGAAAAAAAAAAGCTTAATATTAGTATGTCAGTTCTGAGTCAACCAAACCAAATTGCAAACAACTTCTTCTAACATTCTCAGCTCTTCCTAAGCCCTACGTAAAGCGGGTGTGAATTGCAGACTTTTACTAGGTTTTAATGCCTAGTTCTGAAAATATAACTTTGAAAGGCGTGAATGTGCTTAAGCTCCTATTATACTGCCGCTTTCCTCTGGCAGAAAATACTATTTGGCATTCTAAGCACAGTTTTACAAGAAATCTTTGAGTGATCAATATCACCGTAGCTGTCCAGGCTTCCATTCACACCATTTTTAGCAATTCAGTGTACAAAAGCCTCGCAAAATATATTGTCATTTAGTTTATCAACACATCTGACTCAAAATCTTTTTAATTCACTAAACCAAACTGATATCTTCACAAATTTAGGAGACATCTAGTCACTGTTCCTATCATTCTTTTTACAGTAATAAGCACATTTTAGTAAGTAGTTTTTACTTGTCTACATATTCCATGAAGCCTACAGTGTTCTGGTATTCTCCACCAGATGAGAGAAAATGAAAGGCTTGAAAAGCTATTGAGACCAATGTGCCTGAGGAGCCTCACTCACCCTGTCAAAACACCCCCCTTCCAAAGAAGCCCCCATGCGCATTCAGGATAGATTGCATACATCTAGAATATCCCATTTTTTGCTTGGCAGGTAGAAAACCCCACAGTTCATTCAACTCTCTTTACAGCTATATTGTCAGTCCACATATGTCCAACAGATTTTTTTAGTATCTATTTTTGGAAGGACCAAAGTGGGAAACAGTTTTTTCCGCTTGGTAAATTTAAGTGACTAATGCCCTCAATTCACCAAAATGTGTAAACATACACTTAACTTCAGCGGTGTTCATATCAAAGTACTCTGACTACTTCAGCTGTGAAGTCCTGGCTCCACTCAATAGCTAGTTTTGACTTCACTTCCCCAGATTTCATTCTTCTCCCAACATACAAAATTAAATGCATACTACAATCATAATAAGATCACAGTCGAAGAATTAAAACTCACAATAGTGGCAGAGAATATTGAAGTGCATCTAACACAGTTTATGTAAGGTGGCATTTGTCCAGCCTTATTTGCTAAAAATAAGAAATAGCTATTAGAGATCTGAGAGAATATGCTGAGGGAAGAAGGACATTTAAAAGCTTGCAGTAATCTGTTTCAGTTTTAGTTTTTCATATCCTATTTGCTATAAAATAATGTTCAATCAAGTAGTTTTTCTTTAGTTCAAGAAGCAGCAAAGGAGAGGAGAATGGAGAGAAAGGAGAGAANAGAGAGAGAGAGAGAGAGAGAGAAAGAAAGAAAGAAAGAAAGAAAGAACATTCCAGATAGAGTTTCATAATCCATGGAATTTTATTAGTTGAGTAAAACTATTCTATCATAAATTAAAGATTTGACTCATTGCTTTGAGACTTGCTTCTTTGGTTTTGTCAATTATTTTGTTTCATTTATTGAAGGAAAACAAAAGAAAACATAGGATCAAGGACAATATTACTTTCTTTCACATGACCAATAACTTCTAATAGATGTTTTTGTGAGGTTTGTTCAGCACAGGTAATTTTCAATAAAAAGTCAGACTGCTTTTTTCCATTGCATTGAGTAAGGAGCTCCAGGGCTTTGAGAATGCACAGCATTCAGTGACTGCATCCATCATTATTCAATAAAATATTCAGTAGCAAATTTCCAAATATTATTCCAGATTTCTCATTTGGCATATAATCCTATGTCTATTTATTAATATGTACAAATTCCAGTAAAGTGACCTATCTCCAAAACTACCTGTAAAAATATACAATTTCACGTAGAAAATCAACACACATTCTGAATAGGAGGTGCCATAGTACATTCTGTAGGTAAAAAAAAAAAAAATCCTTTCTAATATACAGTGAATATTTCATCTTTAATATCACTGATGTTAACAAATAGAATTTTGACAACCTAGGTAGCCTAGGTATTTATAGTGTTTAATAGAAGACTTCAGAAGAAAATTTTCATATGTTACAGTGCACTGTCTACTATATCCCATTATTTTAATGTGGGGTTTTTTTCACTTTGCATCATTATTGAATGTTAGGATGCAGTTATGCAACTCTGCACTAGTGAAGTTCCAGATACATGTATAAAATATGCAGAGTAAAATGAATAACATCATTGTAATTTTTACTATTGTCTATTAAGTATTACTTTAAATGGATATGGTTTAGGCAAACTTATCAATGGACACAGGTTTTGCAATATATATTAATAAATAACAAGGACAACACATGCTAGAAAGCCAAGACCAATGGCAGCAGTGGTTTTTTACATGACATTCCTTTGCCGTATTTGCCGCTGGAAGAATTCAAGACAGCGTATAACAAAAAAAGTAAGCACTACCATGGCTAACTGGTCTATCTCCTTCTCCCAAGCTAAGCTACTTCTATAGTAAGAACTCACCACTTAAAACCTGGCCCTAACAAAAATCAGTAGGAGTTTTGTCATTAGTATCTTCCTGGTGAAGTTTCACCTAGCATGTCTGTTTAGAATCATTTATTTCAAAAACTTTCTTTTTACTGATTCAAATACTTAAAATATAAGACTAGACTGCGTGTATCCGGCACAATTCCATCAGGCTATTTTGAATTCAGGTTTTCATTAAACGCAATAGAAAAGCATCTACGTGCTCATGGAAGACCCCAGACACTCAGCCCAGAAGTCAAATGACTTCTGGCTTTGTATGCAGTCACACAGCTCATGCTGGTAAAGGTGATGCAATTGCCCTCCTGAGTAGCAGGAGGAAGGCTTTTTCTGCAGGGTCTTTTTCTGCTGTGCACCATCTTGCTCATACTCTGCAACTAGCAGTACTAGAGAAACTGTGATGCAGATCTGTAAGTCTTTAAAGCCTACTAAAAATAAAAAGCATGTACGCACACACACGCACACAAAGCTTTTAGTTTCATAAAAGTTTACAGTACTTCCCAAATGGAAGGAAAGCAGTGGTATAGCCATTATATAAGTTGGGCAAACAGTCATAAAAGGACAGGGCACAGGCTCGAGACAGATCATAGGACTGGGTTCAGTACCCAGCTGTGCACTGATGTAATGAAGTAGCCTCAAGCACTGTTTATCAAAATTCTCTAACACCACACCATTTCGGTTAGAAACCTTATTAGCGACATATGCAAGTATTTATATTTTAAAAATATGACTTTCCTTTTGCATCCTTTCAAGTTGCATTCTTATGTATATTAGAACAAGGACACAGGGTAGCATAGCAAAAATACAGATTGAATCCTACCCCACCATAACTACGTTTTACTGGTGGGTTGAAACTTTGCTCAGTCTAGAAGATGAAACCAGATTTATTTAGCTTCCTTTCCGGAGACTTACAAAAGCGCTTGGTAGAGTACATTTGCTACTGAGAGAAACATGCTACAGCGACTATTCATACTGCCAAGTAACAGTGCCTTTGAAAGCAGTAATCCACTGAGCAATATTAGGGCATCAGCAGACAGAATTTCAAGACATTGAGTTCAATCTTACCCTTCAGGAATGCACATAGAGCATATCAAGTCATTGCATCACTAAAGAACGAGTATTTCCACACGGTGAATGATATGCAGATTAATAGGCCCAGTTAAAAAACATTTATTAAACAATTGGCATGTTGAAAAATGGTAAAAAGACAAAAAAAACCACCCCCACCCAACAAAACTGATAACCTGATTACTTACATTACAAAATACTACAGAAGTCACGCAGATATGTTAGGACAAATGTTATCCTAGGATGTTAAAACCAATGTAGTTAAAATTCAGTGTTTATACAGAATGCTCAATTGGCAATTTTCAGTTAGGCAATCTGAACATTCTATCAATAGGTATCTATAAGAATTATAAAGCATTTTTCTTTCAGTTGCTTGTAACAAAAGTTTAAAAAGGTATCTACGACTATGATTTTTTTTGATTTTCTAGTGAAATTTTATCCAGATATTGCCAGAATGTTTGAATCTTTAATGCCCATGTAAAAGAATTAAGCTCTGATTGCTTAAAAAACCTTGAGCACTTCAGTGGTTTCACTGGAGTCAATGGACCTTCTCACAAAAACATTTGTGATCCTGTGAAGGTCTGGATTGGCCCTCCAATGTTTCTAAAAGGGTTGGTTGACAAGAAGGGGAGAGGGAGAAGTGTAAATCCTACTGAATCATTTACACAAACAGACAGAAATGCCTAGCTAGAAGCCATACATAGTTCCTTTTCTTTTGTTTGTTTGTCGACACAAAGTTCTTCTTTGGCTAGGGGCAAAGAATTTTGAAAATGTATCAGCAAAATAGCCTTTCAAAATTTTAGTCTTAGAAAAGTTCCTGATTATATTTCCTGAGAACAAAAGTGAATTTCTTGCAAGTTTTCATCTACTAAAACAATTCAGCAAGTAGCTCACTAGTATGCCCATTATTTGATAAGCAATTAGTTTCCTCCATAAGCAATAAAATATTATCCTAAAAGTGTGTGTACTATTCATCGGATTTTGAAATTGTTTCATTTATACAATCTACAGAGGTTTTGTTGCTGATGTTGTTTTTCTTGTGGGTAAGCGATGCTTTTCTATGAGATACCAAGTAAATTAACTCTTTCTGCAAAAACTGTGCTTTATTATGTGTTTTTTCTTGTTTCCGTTTACAACCACACTGAAAAGCACAGACGTATTGATGAATCAGTTACACAGTGCTTTTTGACTACAAGCGTGCAGCTCATTTTTCTTACTGACATGTTTCAGAAACCAATCAAAAGTCCTCAAAACTCATGATTTCACAGTATTTATAATCATTTATCATAATGACCTGCTTTTTAGAGACCATTTCAAACAAGTACATATGATTTATGGTATTTTGATGTGTTTAAAATAAATTCCCTGGAGATATAACTTTTGACTGCTTGCATGTTGAGAATAGGTAAGTTATAAAATACTAAAACTCGAGAGGAGAAAAGTATTGGTTTTTTTCATGTGATTTGTCAATGAAACAAAACCCATCAGTGTAGTGATGCAGGTATTGAAACACTTGGTCGAACTGCTGAAACAGTGGATTCCTGAAATGCTTTTTCAGAAGCATTTCTAAATGCTACTATTGCAAATACAATCAAAAATATTAGTGATTTTTATTACCTGCTAGCCTTTTCTTGGAAACCTGTGCCACACAGAATGCATTTTCCCATGACAAAATTTGGGTTCTTTTTTTTTGTAAAAAAAGACTTTTCATGCCTGAGGGTAAGTGTTTAATTACATTAGACTTTAACAGGAATGCAATTTCCTTACATATTTATCTCTTACAATTTAATGTTTGAATAGCTGTATTGCTTAGAAGAACTCCAACTGTATTCAGCCTCCCCCCTGGTCTTTTCAGCATAGTACAGATGATTTTTTCACCATAGCATTTTAGACTTCCTTAAGGCTACCAGATTCACTCTTTTTTTCATATTTCTCAGTAAATCTAGACTGCACTTCCTATATAGGCATTAATATGCTTTTTTCCTGACTGAAGTCTAAAGAAGACTTTGACCTAGGTAATGTAACTTAGGAAATCAGAGAAGTAACTTTGCATCTGATGTGTTCTGCATCATCCGAGAATCAAAACCTACTCTATAATAAACAGAAATAAAATGGCCCTGAAACTCAGAGGCAAGTAATGAGAAGGGGAGGCATTAGAAAAATCCAAAATATTCCATATAGAACAACTCATACCACAAAGCAACAAAGCACTCCACGAATATGTTTTCTATACACTCAGCATGGTTTTCATCCCCACCTCATTAGCACACAGATAATTCTGACCATTAGGGCACTTTAAAATAAGCAATTTTATTTGTAACCGATCCTCAAATTTAGCATTGTCTCTCTGCTCGTACAGCCTTGATATACCAAGAGCTGATTTACAAAGGTGAGGATTCAGATGCCATTATTCACTGCAAAACATTAAAATATAAAGATTTGTATGCATCACTCCTCAATTCACAGGCAACTTTACCGACCCACTTCGGCCTACGCAGGTTGAAAGGAATGTTCTGCAGATAATGAGAGAGCAACTACAAAACCTGGAGACACTGACAGCTGTAGAAAGCAAGGGTTGGTGACTACGTAGGCAGTATTTCCCTGTGCTTTACAATGAGAACAGCTGAAAATTTCACCCAGTTCTGTAGCAGTCTGTTCATTATCTTCAACGGGAACTTGCCAAACTGCTTTAAACCGGGGTTAGGGTTAAAGAAAACTGTAAGTCGGTTTATATAACTACCATGAGAGCACATTTCACCTCGTTTTCTCAATCCCAAATGCAACTGCAACAGATTAGAGAAGAATATTTCTATATCCTTCCATTCCCTTGCGATATGTGAGTTCCAGGGAAAAACACACAGTCCATCAGATTAAAATCTGCTTGCCCTCTGGATTTTTGTTTATAATTTTAAAACGTCGCACTCCCATCATCAGAACAAATAAATAAAATGGGGTGTCCTTCCTGGTAAGTTTTCAGAGTAGCTATACAGCTAAGAAACAGTTAGTTACTTGTTTGGAAGATAAACGATAAAAGGAATGATCATGTTTTACATTCTTTAAACTATCTACAAACTCAGCTTTATGATCTTAAACATACAGAAACAAAAGCTAAGTATTGCAAGGAAGGGGTAGCCTAAGGTTGATTCAGCTCTGAAATGCGGAACAAATTCAGTGCTCAAGAAAATGCTGAGCATTCTGTGGATTTAAGTGATATGCTTAAGAAGAGGAAATATATGTGTAAATAAGCAAGAGCATTAATAATTGTCTCAGAATGCTGGCACTGAAACTTAAAGCACTCTCTCTCTCTTCACCTCTTAGTTATTTACTACTAGGATTTTTTACAAATGTCTATTGAAGTAGTTCCAAATATGATGAAGGCATGGAAGAAATTCTTTCAAGCACAGTCATTTGTTTAAAAAAAAAGATTAATGAGAAATAAAGGAGATGATGTTTAATCAAATGAGAGGCAATTATGGATGGCAAATATAGAAACACAGCAAATTAAAATAATTCTTGCTGCCATATATGAGAATGGCACTAAATATCTAGCACCAGAGTTTAGGATTAATATAGGGGTGGGGTTAAATATTCAGTCCAAAACGCAGCCTTTTCCTGAAGAAGAACCAAACATGTAGCAGCTATGCAGTTGCTGAGAAAAGACATCTATTTTCAATTTGAGAGATTCACAATTGTGTGAACAGTCATATTTTTTTCTTAGCGGAAGGGAGGAGGAAATAGTTACCTGCCTTGATCTCCAGAAAGTCTTAGAAAGTGAGGATCGAAGTACATGGCAAGATAAATGTAACCATGGCTAAAGGCTCGAACTCTTGTCCACTAATCCAGTGGAGGACTCCAGTCACTTCAGGGTAAGGTTTAGGACATTCCCCACTGATGTTTTTTGGTTTGCATTGCAAAATGAAATAAACAGAAAGTGATTCAGATACTTCCCAGACAGTGAAAGGGACCGATTTCCTTTTTTTTTTTAGCTTTAAATAGACCAACAAATACAATAAATCCTTACATCAGCAGGCATCCAGTTATTTTCTCAGTTGTAACAGGCACTGTTCATACACCTCACAAAATCAGATAATTCAAATTCTCATTGAAAGTAAAGAAGAAAAAACAAAAGACTTTACCAGCAGCATTTGAACTAAATACAGCTTTTAAACTCAAGAAGAGTTTTTAGCAATCATATCAGCTACGTAAGATGAGATTCAGATAAATACATTCTGAATTGCTGTAACTGTAAACGTTTGCTAATATAAATAGACAATCAAGGAAGTGATGGTATTCTAGAGGGTTATTTTAAAAAATCTTTTGTGTTGCTTAAACTCTACCAAGCTTATAACATTTTGGGTGGAAGAGGCTGCGGTTTCAGTTGTGAACTTCATACATATCTGTAAAAGCCTTTCACTTTCTCTTCCGTGATAACAAATAATTTTCTATGCCAGCCCTTGAGTTCTCTGTTGAGCCCTCTCTCTTTCAAGTGCCTCTTGCCTGTCTCACTGGATTTTTGGTGACCCCCAAATTCATGTGTGCCCTAACCAAAGTCCCATCAGTTGTGTTGCCTTCGCCGAGTGGCTTTTGTCAGAGCAGGACTTTGACAGGCTTTGCTGTTTTAGAAAGCAAGAGATGTCACCTTTTTTGCACATTCATTGATGCCAAATCATCGCTCTGGAATGACTGCAGGTCTACACGTTTTTATGCTTGCTTTTAAGTAAGAATTACTGTGATTTTAAAAGTCAGACTTTTAAAAGTCGGTCATTCCTTTCCTCTGTCCCCGCCACCAGCAAACTGAAGTGAAGCAGCTTTCTGAAACTCCCCATTCACCCGTTTGCTTCACAGAGTCCAAATTTTGCCCTTTCGCGCTGAGGATTTGATGCAGGCTCACTCAGATCCTACAGGGTAGCAAGGCATCAGCTCCTCTCCCGAATCCCCGCTTCCAAGGCAGAGCTTCCAAGCGTTGTGCAATAGCCTCGGAGCCGCAGTCAGCTCCACGGCGAAGGGGCGGAGGGGAAGGAGCGCGCTGGATTCTGAATTTTGAAGCAGAGGTGTCGTATCGGGCAGGGGGGAGGGGGCCGCGGGACCAGATGCTGAAAACCGCATCAAAACTACAAACATATCTCTCTCCTTGGCTGTAAGAAACTCTCCCCCACCACCACCTTGATTTCATACTCTATCACGTGCTGAATTTTTTCTTTTTATTTCTCCCCCCGTAGCCTTAATAAAGCTCGCGTTAGTGATGGAGATCCCGAGAGCGCGTTGGAGGGAAGGAGCAACCCGGCAGCCCGGTGTCAGCCGGCGGCTAGAGCACGGCGGCAGCCGTGGCCGGGCCAGCCGAGCCGAGCCGAGCCGAGCCGGGCCAAAGGTGCCGAGCTAAAGGAGCCCAGGCGAGCGGCGGCAGGTCCGCGGGGCCCTAGAGCGCCGCTTGCCCCGATACCCGCCGCCCGGGGATCCCGCCCCGCTGAGGAACCCGCGAACCTTTACCTGAGCTGTCGCTTTTCCTCTTGCCGGACCTCTTCTCTGTTTCCACCGGGGACAGAGCCTGCCTGCCATAGTCCCCTGGCGCACACGCTGCCCCCGTGGGGGTGTTGGTGCCCAGGCTGGAAGAGTTCGAACACAGGACAGGGGGGCTGCTGCCCAGCTCCGGGGGTCCTCCTGAGTCAGGCTGAAGGCAGAGGCTGTGCCTGGCCGCGGCGGGAGGAGACGACATCTGAGGAATGTGCCAGTTCGTCTGCAAAGCCTGGTGCTGCTGTTGCTGGTGATGGTGGTGGTGGTGGTGGTGATGGTGGTGGTGCCCCCTATGATGTTGGCTGGCAAACATGCCCTCCTCGTTGGGGTATCCCGCTATTATGCAAGAGGAAGAAGAAGAAGACAGATCAGGGTAGGACATGTGGTCAGATCTTCCATGCAGGGCAAGAGAAGACTGGGAGAAAGGGTGCAAGCTCTGCGCAGTGGCATGGGGGCTGCGCAGGCAGCCAAAGAGTGTGTGATCCATGGCATGCAAGTCTCAGGTTCCAGGCAGGAGAGTTTAGGAAAGATCCAACTTCACCACCCTTTGTCAACTTTCACTGTAAACAGATCGGGGCTGGAATTTTTTTTTCCAAAACGGCACCGACAGACTCTGCAGCAGGCAGCTGAGCTCAAATAATCCAGGTCTTTAGCCCTAGTGGCCAGTCTCCGCTGCATAAACACTCGGACCTAGATGAGCCGTTCTCAGAGCTGCTCAGATGTCAAGAAGTGGGAGAGGTTGAAGCCAATAGAAGGTGGTCCCAGAGAACTGCTTGAAGGGGGAAACAGCTTCGAGAGGTTATAAATACGGTAGTGTGTAATGTGAGCTGGGGGCTGGCTCAGCAGCACAGCACTGACCACATGCGAACTCCCTCCAAAACGCCAGCGCCTTCCCCGCGCCGAGCCGCTCCGTCAGCGGGCGGCAGCGCTGCGCG
>VWYP01031344.1:27049-94512 GCA_013400435.1 Pycnonotus jocosus
AAAAAAAAAAAAAAAAGTGAAGCACAATGAAGAAAGTGAGAGGGTGCGAGGGAGAGGGAGAAAGATAAGGTTTCCAAGAGAAATAAGAGACAAGCCAAATAGGACTTTTCAGGGAGAAGTAGGAGAGGTTCCTAAAGGTGAAGAAGAAAAAGAAAAAGAGGAATGCAATAGCAAAGCTATAATGGTACAGCTCCGTGTTTGTCAA
Source organism: Pycnonotus jocosus (assembly GCA_013400435.1). Lineage (NCBI taxonomy): Eukaryota > Metazoa > Chordata > Aves > Passeriformes > Pycnonotidae > Pycnonotus > Pycnonotus jocosus. The sequence continues at coordinate 27,255 of VWYP01031344.1, forward strand.
TAGCTTCATATCCAAATCTGACTATTCAGGAATGTGCTTCCCTGGGCTTCTGAGTTTCCAAATAAGTTCGCAAGTCCTATGTCAAGTGTTCTTATTACTGCTTTCAAAATCAGTGTTAAGCACGCGTGAACTAGAAATGCAATTTGCTGTAGAGCTTTATGCTTTCATTTTAAATTATATAAGGATAAACTATATAAGGAGAATGCAAGTATAGGCAACCAATGTTAAAGAAAATAAACAGCTTCAAACTCTTTCTGAAATGATTCAGAACGTTTCTGTCCAGTTACCAAATACCTATGGCTGTATGATAGCATCCTTTGTAAAGAAAATATAACTTTTGTGTTATAGCTTCAGTACAAATCTTCTCAGTAATGGCAGAATAATTACTGGGAAAATTGTAAGCAGTTGCTACCTCTCAGTATTAATGATTGAATTCTTGTTTGCATTGTACCTTTGCAGAATGTGTATTTAACCTACATGTGGTACAAAAGCATAACTTAAATCAATGCCAGCAAGTTTGCCCAAAGCTTATAAACATCAAGTGAAAAAAGTAGAATGTTTTAAATATGTGAAAACAGTAAACTGTTTAACTCATAAAAACATCTGGAGCCAACACAGTTTGGAACATCCTTTATATTTTCATGTATGGGCTACTATTTGCATTCACTTTGTGTTTCTTTGTTTTGCTGGTGGGTCGCTTTTGGTTTTCAAACTTACCATTTATGGGGAAGGAGCTCGTGTAAAATTGACCTGGATGAACCAGTGTACAATTCCTCCTCTTCAGGACTTTTGTATTCTTTCTGATTTTTTATGTTGGAGACTGAAAGGACCACCTTCCTGAATATTTATCAGAATGTAAGTAGGATTCTTGTCTGTTCTTTCTAGTGTGTGGTTTGTATATTTGCAATATGAGTATTACAGTAAAATCAGATAGATAAGTCATACTTGGGGACCACCATTGGAGTGATATAAATTGTCATAACTTTGCTGAAGTCAGCAAAAAGATGGCAATTTACACCATTTAAGAATATTTTCCTTACGGTCAAAGGGAAAGCTTACAAATATGAATTCAGTTTCTTCTAGCCAAAGTTTTTATTTTACTCAAGAGCCTACCAAAGCAAGAGGACAAAGTTTTATTCTACTGTAATTATGATCAGTTCGTATTTTTCCATGGCAATTTGGTCAATGCAGGCATCATTTAACCTTAGAGTCAATCCAGATTCACAACAGATGTATATTTATTTTCAGCCTCTTCTTTTTTTCCCTAATTTTTGCCATTTTAACTCCCACTGAAGCAATATAATTCATTTCTCTTGGTACCTGTGCTGCAATATAAACCCACAGATACAAGCAGTAATAAAGCCTGGGGATTATGCATCATTTCAGAGATGCTTGAATGCCTTAACTGAAAATCCTAGCATAGAAAATGAATAATTGTTCACCGACTAGTCAAAAATACTGAATCCCTAACTAGTTAAAATTGACAATAATCACATTTACCATTCTAAACATATGGTATACCATTACCTTTACAATACTTCATCATAACCCCTTTTTTTTTTTTCTGAGAAATTGCACTACCACAGTGTGTAACACATAATTTTAACATTGCATTTCTGTGGTGTACTTCTATTTCACTCTCTATAGCGCTTACATGTGCCATGGTTTAACACTTATCAGACACAATTTTTGATTTAAAGACAACCATTCGATCTGTAAAAACTTTTAAGCCTGAATTCATATTTTCAGCTACTTCTCCCACATACATATGGCTTCTGTTCTTATTTTCATGATCTCCAAGCATTACGAATTTTAAAGTTATGCCAGCAATTTAGTATATTACAGAAAAGTTGTGCTGAGCCATGAGGCCCTCACTGAAAATGATTTACAAGTTTGCATTACATCATTAAAAGTTATTTGAATTGCCAGCCCACAGCAACTGGTAAAATATCTTATGCTTCCTATTTAATTTAAATAAGCTGATGAGATATTTTGAATGTGCTTGAGGCTTCACACCTGAACTATGATTTTCAGGAATGCTTTTAGTATTTGGGAAACTATGTATTGGGAAACATACTCAAAAGTCCCAGAAGTCATATGCAAAATTTTGGGGTGTGTTTTTTTTAAATAAATAATTTATTTGCAAATTGAACCCTCTTGCACAATACTATTTGTCTCCCAATCTGCATGTTGCATTGCAATTTAACTTTTTTTTATTCTTTCTAGTATTATCTCCACTTAAGAATACTTGAACTAGAAAACAGCTATGACTAGCTTTGTGGGGCTTTAAGAATACGTATCTTTCATTTGTATTTAGAAATGTACTCAAAATGCATATGCAGGCAACTCAATAATGCCTGAAAAATATGTTTTCCATTTTGTTGTCTCCAGATCTTGACAATTACACGCTACACTCAGTCCATTTTCCTCATAAAATTACTAATCACAGAGGGGGAAAAAAAAGCTTGTGTTTTACACTTTAATCATTTTATTGTTTGATACGATTCATATTGTGGATTTTGATCTGTACATGTATTTAAAAGACATTTCACTGGAGTCCCCATTGAAAGGCAGATACTGTTGTGCAAGGAAGAAAGGTGAAGGCCGTTTTTATCATTCATGTATTTTTAACAATGCTTGCTTCTAACTGTGCTGCAAAATTAATATTGTGCTGATTATACTTCAAGTCTGAGTCACCCAGAATAAAAATACAGATGATTGAAAACTTTGTGCATCAAAAGATTTATGCTATGACTTTCATCCATATTTACCACTGGGTAAATACACAGTATACTTAGAGTAAAAAGATCAAAATAGAGACAAAAACATACCACTATGTGAAATATTTATTGTCTCCTGGCTGACATTTCCAAGCCCTTGCAGGACCAGCAGCAGGGGGCATATTTCTTAATTCTGCCTCCATCACTGGGACAGTGATAAGTCACTACTTTTTGTCATCTCTTTTACAATGTAATGAATATAATACTACTACAGTGTGTATTTGTAGTAGTTCCTAATTTTCTTTGCTCTGGATGGAGAAAAAGACACATAGGCATGTATCTATGCAGCAAGAATAAACAATTACAAAATCTCTAGGTTTCCATAGCTGCTAGGATTGTGTTATTTACTTTGCAGGTGTATTTGCTATGATTTATAGTGTGATGAGCTCTAGACTTGGAGCAGAAACCCCTCACTTGCTAGTATTCAGAACAGAAAGATATTCACTGCCCCACAGAGCTCAGAGTCTATTCATATTGCCCATTTCACATGGGAGTAATCCTGTGTTTTTAAAGAGTCCTATTTGTCTTCATGGTGATTTGCTTGACTAGAAGCTTTTTCAGAATTGCAACATAAATTAATAATAGATGTAGGTAACAAAGACCTAAAAATTGCTAATGCATAGCAGCATCATGCACCCCAAAATCTAATATCAGATAATGCTAAAAAAACTATACTTGATAGGAGAAATTAAATACAAAATAACTTTTGTTTGGAATTGTTATTTTAGACTAAGCTGAGGGCATTTTTAGATGTAGATATTCTGTCTTGTGAAAGAATGAGAAAAATTATTTTAAAAAATAAAGTAAGCTAGACTTCTGTAAAATATATGCCAAGAAATGCTTAACTTGCAGATAATGTCTCAAAGATTCAGGAAACTATTGTAAGGCATCAGTGACACTGAAAAAACTTCAATAAGATCATAAATGTCATGAAGAAGCATGTGGGTGACATAACTTGAGAATGACACCTTCCAAAGCCATGTTTGCATAAACTATTTTTTAATTTTATTTCCACAAAACAGAATGCAGCTCTACTGATGAGCTGTGAATATATGATACTACTTGTTGAAATAAACCTTTCCAAGATATTTGTACTTGTCATGCTTTATTAAGACTCCTGCTTGCATGTCCTCTGATACAATGTGATAGGTCTCAGGTTGGGTCCAATAAAGTATTCCAGTAAGGGACTATCTGAGGCACTTTCATATCAACTAAGTTTACATATTAGACTCTGGTGCTCTGAATCACTTTAAGTAGCCACCTTCCTCTCTTCTTTGATGCATTTTCATATATTTCATTTAAATTAGATGCCCATAAGAAAAGTGTGAAGTTCATTTATTAGTATGGGGTTTTTTTTTTCAAATGAAAAATGTCTAGCACTGTGGGCTTAGTGAAGGTCAGCTGTAAAAAGAGGTGTATTATTTGGCATACTTTTCAGTTGACTGAGACACATGCAATGTACAGCACGTGGGGACAGTCTGGATTTGTGTAATTCCCTCATAGGTAATTTGTCCATGAACTTTAAGCATTTGTACATTTGAGCTGTAGAACGTATCACTTAGGGATTTAGATTTTATTTAATAATCCAAGTGTATTTCAATACAAGATGGTAAACTAAAAATATTTTCCGTTTAACTGTTTCAAAAAAAGCCATGTGCGAAAGAACACAACAAAACGAAATTAACTCATAACATATGCAACTCTTACTTGTGCAAGAGCGGTATATGCCCCTAAATCCAGACTGCAGCATCTGGAGGCATAGCATGTCTCTAATGGAAGAGAAAGGCACGAGACATGTCAACTCCTTGGCTGTGTTACGCTAAAAATCGTGCTTTTCCCTTCTTGATACCCAGTGCAACTCTGATTCAAACTAATAAAACATACACTGTCCAGGTAAACTGCCTTTGAAGCATTTTGCCTTTTTTTTTGTCTCACTAATTGTAGGCAATAGGTTTAAGCTGAGATAGATATTTATTACATGAGAGAAAAAATCCTCCTACATAAACCTCTTTTGCTTGAAACACTGACGTTTGAATCAAAACTAATATCCCACGATATGAATCATGTGTTCTTAGTGCATCTAAATCTACACATTCCCATTTGTAGAAACAAGTTTTGCTGTTACTAAGATGACTTGAAGTGCCTCTTTATTATTACTGCATTTTACCCCTTGTAGCATTAGAGATAATGTATATACTCATATACTTTTACTATTGTGATCAGCTTGGTAGAGACTCTGAAAATATTTTAAAGAAACAATTCGCCCTTTAACTGTTTTACAACAAGAACTGTCTTCATACTTGACTTTGAGGAAGTGCTGAGTCTTTTCTTTTCCCCAACGACCTCACAGGATCAACTTCATTGTTAGGCTGTAACAGCAATTTTAAAAAGTGCGGGGAAACTTAGATACTATTCCTTGTGACTACAAAAAAAACCCAAACAACCCCAAAAAACCAAACCACCTTAAACAACTAGCACTACTGAAAACTGTGTTTTGAAACAAACCTGGTGTAGAAAATATTTTACTAACCCATATTCAATTTTTATTGCACTAAATTTTTATATTGCACTAAAACCTTACAGAAGTTGAGGTATCTAATTTTAAATATTCTTTCCTTCTTATTTTTATCAGCTAATTTCTGTTATGTTCATAGCAAGCTAGGGGGAAGGTATGTCTGTCTCCCGTAGTTACTCTTGTTTGCAGAAAATACAAGTAGAAAATGCAAAACTGTGTTATTAGAAAGGTACTAAACTTGAAAATCCCATCATGAACAGCATGCTAGATGTTTAAATACGCATATGTGTATGCTGAAAGAAGGTGTTCAGCTGTGCAAAAGTACAAGCTTACCTCCAGGCTCAAACTCCTACTGTACGATTAAGACAAATTAGGTTAGTGCCCACTGTCTTTTAATAACAGGGAGAGTTCTTAGATGCATTATATTGAAATAGAAGCCTCACATTAAATCCAATGAAGGAGCAGAAAAAAACTCTTCGCACGGATTACCAGAGAAAGTTTTGACTTTTCTTCCTAGCAGGAAAAAATGTTTGGGAATGTATCTAATCTAACACACTCTATAAAACTGTACAGTAGTCCCTAGTACAACAGTGAGCTACATGGAAGACAGAGTCACATCCCAGAGCAAAATTCCAAGATTCCTGTGGTCCAAAACTGCCTGTGTAATTTCTAAATCATGAAGCTATGTATCCATTTTGCTAAGTTGGTAGGTAGACGTCTCTTACACATGTACACTAATTGCATTACTTATGACCCCCTGCAGCTGTGGTAATGAAGCTTTTTTAAAAACATACCTTTACTTGATGATGAGAATATTTGGATCTAAAAATAAGTCATATATTTTACTTCTAATATGGAAGGCATGGCGTGTATCCAGAGATCCTGGCAATAAGTTTGTACTGTACAATTTGTAGTCAATCAGACTTTCCCAAATGAAGTTCCATAAATATGAGCATACATTGGTCGTTTGTTTTCTTTTCTGCCTTTTTTTTTTTTTTTTTTTTAAGTTTCCTTTATTGGTATCATAATAGTATGACCCAAATATAAGGAAAAAGCCATATCGTGTTAAACACAGGAATACGCTTTCACAGTCGTTTATTGTGCATAGCTAGTAAACATTTCCTGGCAAACAATTTAGAGAGTCCATAAATTCCACCCTAACGCTACTTCCGTAGCTCGATGCAGTGCACCATACACGAGGGTATTAGCTCAGTCTCTCTCATCCGGAATGGGTGGATTGGAATTGAAAAATCCCCACCCCCCCCATTATAGCACCATATGTCTCGAAAGTCTATCCTCTCTCAGGGCAAACGGCTCCTCTCAGATCCGCCTGATGGATCACGACTGAAACGCTGCTGTCCCTCGCTATTTAATCTAACAGCATTTCTGAAGTAGCTATCGGGAGAGCGCGACCAACCAAGCATCGCTTTGGCATTAGTGGCAGCTCCCCACGCAGAGAATATCAAGGATATGGAATAGCAGAGGGAAAATCTACCACACCATGCCAATTTGTATGGAAAATTTGATCCTCAAGCTAGCGGCAGGGAAAAGAAGAAAGCCTCTCATTTCAGCAAATTGAGCAGTGCTTATGACTCCCAGGTTCTTCATGTAGCTAGTTAACCAGTGCTAGTAGACCAGCTTTGCAGCATCTTCAGAGGAACTGAGTCTATAACAATTTCAAACAATTTTCTCTGGATGTCTTATTGAGGTGTTTATAGATTGAGAGATTACTAGGGGAACAGTTTATATATAAAGATTTTTGGTGGATTAGATTTCTGCTCAATATTTTTCGGATCTCTTTCTGTGTGCATGTCAATTTATAACAGGAAAAACATGCCTTTAAATAACACTCAAATGTTTGAAAGGATTTGTGTGAGATGATCATGTTAAGACAAAGTTCATATCATTATTTGAGAAGACTAAGCAGACGTTTTTCCACCAGCTTATGTACTTTTTACAGGTATACATTAATATCATTCATGTTACAGGTATTATTTCCAGATTATTTTGGATTGAAAACAAAGACTTAGCAAAAATCTGGACTCCTTCCAAGTTTCCAAAATCATCTCAAAAGCTCAAAGGAATTCAGTCACTCTGTCAAAGTCCTGCTTTATGATTTTTAATGTTACAGGATATAGTGTTAAAATCTCTCCCCAGTACACATTGAATCAGAATCTGAGGAAGGATGGTATGATAACAAGGGGCAGAAAGGTTTTATTTCACTGAGCGTGCAAGTCTCTTTGGTTTTTAGCTCCCTGGTTTTAAAATCCTCTTTCATTTATTCCAATTGAATGGAACCACTGTTAAACAAATAGTCCTCTTCTTGGTCAACAGCTTCACAATATATGTTTGATAATCCATGTGAACTCCTTTAGGGTATTATTATGTGAACAAACAAAAATTTTGGAATAAAAAGTATGATGGGTTTTTGGACCTTTTGAGACTAATTAAAATTACCAGGACTTCAAGGCTCTGGAATTTTAGATTTTTGTGTATGTTCTTTGCCCAGTGCTCAACAGTAGACATTGCACAATCATCCCTCATTGTCTGGCTACTCATCTTTACAACCTCCCTGTACTTCCTCATTTTAGCTCTGAGGCACCGAGATCAGCAATGAGTCCTTCAGGGGTACTCTGAAGAGAAGCAGTTTGTGGTCTGCAATTTGCTCAACTTATTGTCTGATGATAAAGCCCCTAATTCTTTTCCTGGACCAGGACCTCTGCCAGCTTCCTTTCATTGTGCATATGGGCAAACAGAGCTAGGAGAAAGATAACGCTGAGCTTGTTCAGCAGAACTCCAGCAATCATTTTCTCTTTTATGTTTTCAGTGAATCTTATTGCTGGCAAAAGCTGCCAGAAAAACACAAGTCTGATCAGAAAAAGGATGAGCAGAGAAAGTCCAATTTCCCTCAAGGGGTATTCTGTACCGGTGGTAGGGTGTATTAGCCCCCAGGCCCAATCAGCCTTGGCCCCCCAAATCAGCATGAACGTACCCTACTAAGCCTTTTGGTGTGAATTCTTGTTTGATTGGTACAATATGCTGTTTTCTCATATTTAACATTGCACTCATGCATGGTTGTATGGATTTTTTCTTGACTTTCCTCATGGTAAAGAATACCAATAATAAATTAAATTCATGTGTTTTATGTACATTAAATAGTAGGAAATAAATCTGTGTAGAAAATGTAGCTAGTTCCTGTGTTTGCAGAGACTCTCTGGATTTATTGCATTGAAGCCAAATCTATTGTTAATCCATTTAATACTGATTTTATTCTCCAAATATGTTTGGTGCTTCCTTTCGAACTGACATATTGTGACTGAAAAACTCAGTATTGTACATTCATAACGTACTGGCAAAAAAATTGCTGAGAACAGGTAATATATTGTTTTCTTGCTCCTAAAATATGTAAAACCTCACCAAATAAGTTTAGATGGTGACTGGTTGAATTAACAAGAATATTTTAATAGGATTTCTGTAGAGGTCTTTACCTTTTTGTGTCAGGTGCTGTGCACTGAACGGGAGAGCTTTCCATCTAAATAGGCAAGATAAAGGAAAGAAATTAAATCAGATAATTATAAAGCAGCTGTAATTAAAATTAGAAATATCTACAGTGGACATTCACTTCAGGTCTGTCGTTAAGAATAGCGTGCTTGCGGCACAAATAGAAATGCAGTATTTCTTTTTAAAAGATTTTCTGCGGAACCACGTAGAAAGAATTAGGAGATGCATTCCCTGAAAGCACTCTTATTTAATACCATTTTTAATAGGTTTCACCCTTTTTAAGAATGGGATTAAATCAGGGTGAGGTAATTGGGTGTTATGGTCCAGTTAATGAACTTTACCATGAGACTAGTGGCAAGTTAAATCATTATAATATGGAACAGCGTTTTATGAAAAAACTACTGGAAGTCTAACAGTTTGAGCACTACTGACTTCAAAGAGCCTGGAACCTCAAACCCGATTTCCAGAATTTTATAATTTGTTATAATTGTAGCTGCATTTTCAGTATGTTTTGTATTTCTGCTTAAAGCACTGAAGTGAGCAATCTGCATGTGTTACTGTAAATAAACTGAGGCTATGAGAGAACACAGTGATTTCAAGTTAACACTTTCCTCCTAACAAAAAAACCCAAATGGCTTCTGTGCATTAAATCTTTCACACCTCTTAGTAACTGTGTCAAAATTTTTAAAACCATACTTTATTTTGAAGCAATGATCCAAATTGTAGTTGAATCAGGCTGACATTTTTTATCCCACTTTATATGCCTCATTTTAAAGATTCTCGTTGCTGTCAAAATGAAATAAAAAAATTTTAAATCTGGATTTCTTTCATACTGGTCATGAAACATCTTAAGAAGGAAAAATGCTTACGAGCTATGGAATAGTATTAACAAAAACTGGAAACTTCAGAGTGTCCATTACAAAATACTAGCTACATTAAACAAATCAAAAATGAAAATTTCTTTAACTGCATCCAGAGGAATTCTCTACTAGACCTCAGCCTAGTGACAGAGGAAAGAGAGTATAAAAATTAATTGCTTATGTGCACATAGCTAAAACTTGGTTATATTTTTATGAGAAAATTAATTAAAATCTAATATTTATAATTGTTGATATAAGACAATCGGCTTTTACAAATTTGACAGTGAGTATGAAACAGTTATTCGAAGAAAGTATTAAAGGAAATAGTTGACTGACAACTCCAGTCTGCTAAACCCATCCTAAAGGATATGTCATAAAGAGTCAAGATGAAGGAAAAACCTTCTACTCTTTTGTTGAAAATAATAAAATTACATTGTATTTGAATGCAGCTACTAAAAAAAACCCTCAAAACCGAAAAGAAGATGCAGAGAAAATGTAGCAATTAATGAAAATTAGAAGCTGGGAACTATAAGGCACTTGAAAGTCAAATATTACAGAGACAAAACAGAGATAAGGACAATATGAAGACAGTTTGAAATTTTGTTCTGAACAAAAAAACCCTAAAAATGTTTTGCTCCATTACAAAGTGGAAATTACTAGGTCTTTTTGTAAGAACAACAACAAAAAAAACCATTCTCAAATACTTTTCTTCTGTATTTTGGGGAAAAGTCAAATGATCTATTCCTATCAGATGAGTATGATGAAGCTCTGTTTCAGTAGTTGCACAGGAGAACGTTAAATAGCAGCTAATAAAACTAGACATTTTTAAAATCACTAGACCTGAATAATTTTCGTGGAGGTATTTTAATACATTTGGCAGAGAAGTCTGCATGGTTAGTGAGGATTTTTAGTATGTCTTGGAGAACTAGGGAGTTCAAGAGAACAATGCAAAAATTTTTGTGAATAGTTAAAAAGAATAAATGTGATGAGCTAAATGTCTGTAAGCATTTCAACCACACATCGATGTCAAGCAAAATAAGAAACAGTTTCTAGGAATATTAGTTCATTTTAATCAAAGCAGCAAGAAAATAATTTTCTGGAAAATCATCTTGCCAAAGCTAACTCGATATCATTTAATAGGAGTTTAAACTTGGTAGGATAAAGGTAATTTTAGTACTATTAAATGTGTAGAGGAATATTGGAGATTCTTTTCGTTTTTAATCATATTATTTTGATAAAATGTTTAAATCAGCATTGTACTTACTAAAGAGAAACAAATTCAACCATGTAGCAAGTGGGGAAAAATAATCAGTGGTGGTTATTTCAACAATGATCCACAGATGCATGATCCTATCTTTTTTTTTCCTGTGGTGACTCTTTTACCAGTCGTAAAAATATATATTTTTAGAATGTTTGTACTTGAAGATTAGTAAATAAGGAGTTTGGAGTTTATTGGAAGATTAGTAAATAAGGAGTGAGACAAGTCACTGTGAACTCAGACTGCTCAGGAAACTGGCCACATTTAAATAAATGGTAAATTTTGATCCAGAGAAACATAAGACACTGCATTAGTAACAAAGACTGTGCCACTACTACAAGGAAAAGACCCTGCCCACAGACTGAAGGCAGCCTGGAAAAGCCTGGAAAGCAGATAATCAGTGCCAAGGGCTGTGAGCACAAGAGGATAGACATGAATCTGAAACAACCAAAGAGCACATCACCAGAGAAACGTACAATATGGTTGTGTTACCTCTGTCCTTGGCACAGATGCAACCTGTTCTGGAAACACTGTGTCCACAATTGAAGAGAGGTTGTTGAAAAATTGGAAAAGGTTCAGAGGAAAGCAACAAGAATGATGAAAGGAGTGGAAAACATTCCTTGTAGTGAAAGACGCAAGGAGCTCAATCTATTTAGGTTATCAGAGAGACGTTTAAAAGGCTACTTGATCACAGCTTATAAATAACTCTGTGAGAAACAGAAATTTGATAACACTAAAGTTTTCAGCCTGGTGACAAAGGTGTAACAGAAGCCATTGGTAGAAAGATGTAGTTGGAGACACATACTGGAAGGCTTAAACAAAGATGTATGATTTTTTTCTGTTAAAATCACACACACGCACACACAAAAAAGTAATTCAGAAAAGTTCTGGTGCCCCTTTCACAGGGGGGCCAGACTGAGTAGATGACCATAATAGCCTTTTAGTTTTATAGGCCATGAATCTACAGCTTCAATTGCAGGCTTCTCTGCTTCGTATTTTCTTACGCCATCACTGGGCAGATCCAACCAGTGCAAACTTAATCGGAACCAGGTGGAGCCTGCTTTTTGCAGCACAAGGGAGCTTCCCCCTGAAGCTACATTGGACAAGACCAGGATTTGACTGGACCAAAGGAATCACTACAGTATGAAGAACGTGTATCTGTCGTATTGGCACTTATCCTTTCTAGTTATTGCAAAAAAATATTGATATTTGGGTGAGGGACACAGTCTTGGGAGGTGAATTATGGCAAATTTTATAACAAGCGATTTTAACACTTATGCACACCTTGTCGGCTCCAAAGGAATAAATGGAAATAGAAGATTACACACAGTGCACTGTTTGAGCAAAGCAGAGTATGGGAAAGAGAGCTAACTCATTTTGCCTGGTATTTGTGCTTTTGAGAGCAGCACAGGTCCGAAAACTTTCCTTCGACCGCAGAAGTTTTTGAATTAACTTTGTTGTTCGGAGAGACTGCAGGAGGAGGTGGAGCAACAAAGGAAAGAGAAATGCTAACGGAAAAAACACACATAAACAACATACCATATGTAGGACACTCACCATATGCCAGCCTCACTCTTTTCCTCTCTCTCTAATGTGGTCTAATAATTCCAGTCATCTAGAGGGTTATTCACACTGTCTACTTCAGCCATCTGATTTAGGTCCTTTGAATTGCAGCAGTTCCCCCCTTGCCTACAGCCCCCCGGCACCTCTGTCTCCCTGCCAGCTACACAGGGCAGTACAAACACCTAGGTTTAGTTCTTAAAACTCTGCCTAAGTTAGATATCTAAGTTAGCCTAAAGCTGTTGTATAAATATCACTCTTTCCTATTAAATTTAAAAAGAAAAAGGAAAAAAGTTATTGCTGTGGAAAAAATTACTTGTTTAAAGTACAGGGATATAAAAGTGCAGGAAAGTTTACAAATTCAAGGCCAGCTCCTTAGCTGGTACGACTCATATACCAGCATTCAAATAAACAGGCTGACTCCCATTTGCCCTGGCAAAAGTGCAACCTTCAAGCTGGTTTTGCAAACCTAGTCAGCCACCTGATTCTGTTGGGCAAAGAACATACGTTTTCATAAAATACAGAAAAGAAAGTTTTACAATGTAAGTCAGTTAAAAAAAAACCAAAAACCTTCAAAGGGAAAAAAAAGTAGAAAGAAAACGTTGTGAGGGAAATGGCAGCTACTGCAGTCTACAGAAAGCACTTCTCTTATAAAAGCAGAGAAAAAGTGGTGAGAGACCAGCATCAGACTCAATGATTGTAAATAATATACTTTTCTGAAAAAAATCTTACTACCCTTCCTAGAGAAAATGTAACTTTATTTACAAAACCCCTAAATATTCTAAATGCTTTGCTGCCCCATATTAGCTTTACTGTTGCTTCATTTTTATCGTGCGGTACTGCAGCAAGCCGAAGTAAGCGAAGCATGTGGATCTCAGCTCCGCACAAAGCCAGACAATTCACAACAGCAGAAAGGCAACTTTGCATAAACGTTGTTGAAAGACAGTGAAGAGAGAAGAGGAAATTCTGCATCCTTAATGCAAGATTTTTAATGCTTATATATATCAAACTGCTCTGTATACTCCTGGAACCTTTCTGTTAAAATGTCTCTAACTCTAGGGACACATTCTATGAGGCAGTTATGCACCATTTAAATGTGAAAAATGCACACTTTACTTGGAAAAAGATGTGTGATGTGAAGTGTTTTTAAGAATAATTGAATGATTTTGTGATTCATTAAATGCTTTTTCCTCAGCAAGCAAGTAATGGCTTTTCCACTAAGCACCCAAAAGGTGAAAAGTCAAACTGTTAGAAGGAGTAAAACGTTCTTAGGAAGATGATCATTTACAGTGTTTTTTGTTTTATTTTTTTATTCCTTTTCTATTCCAAAAGGAACAAAACGAAGAATGAGGGGGGGAAAGTGAATAACTGCATGTAGGAAATTGAAAAGGTTGAATGATGGAGACAAAACTATAGGTGGCATTTGTCTATTCTTCAGTTTAAAAGAAAACAGAAAAATTGTGACATTGAATATGGTTTACTGAATACGGCTCCACATACATATTCCTGCTGAGACCATGGGATCAGTTCTTTTATGGGAGTGAAAAAAAGAGCTGTTTTCATATACCCAGTATATCTTTAAGCCAAAGTGTAAATCTTCAGTTTCTTCCCCTTCCTATTTTTTTTTCCTTTAAAAAATAATAAAAATCTAGGGAAACAATACACACCTTGACTCCTGCAAAAAAGATCTCTGGCACAATCACAAGACGCCTGCTTAAGTAATACCCAAAAGGTAACTCCATGCATTCCACTGGCCAGAAATAATTCACAGCACAATGAATCCACAAGAAAGTCAATAGCATATTATAACACTCTTAGGGGAGCTATAGCTGTAAGAGCAATGTGAGGCAATGCCTTAGCATGAACTATCACTTTCTATATGTGATGTATACATGAGTATGAATTATATTACAACATTTGACACGCTGTGGCTTTTGATCTACTTTGACTCGTGACCTCTGTCCTATTTTGACCTTTATGCCTAAACTTGTAAGGAATAGTTCAAACAATAGAACATACATGATAGATAACCCTTAGATAGGATAAAAGTCTATAATGATTATGAGCACTCATGGTCAGGGCAATAGCTAGCCAAAAACTGCCAAAGGTTAGGAAGATACTTCTCCTGGGAAATGATATTATGAATTTTCCTGCACTTTTCTCTGGGGCATCTGGAGCCAAGGATACTAGCCTAGATGGACAATTGGTTTGATTAGGTATGGCAGTTCTAGTATTTCTTTGAACACATGATAGTGGAGAAAAAATGCAGCTTTTATGGTTAATAGAAAATTCTGCATAAGACAGGAAGGAGGCTTAGACCAGTGATAAAATCCATGTGAGCTTTCAGCTGAAAAGCCAGTTGAACTTTGTGTAGATTCTGTTTCCACCCAAATCAACTGTGATTTCCTGTTGATTTCAGCAGGAGCAAAAGGAAGACTGCAAAGAAGCCCCACATACTGTCTTGTGTGGGGGAGAACTCAGATGCCACAGGCAACTATATTTTATTTTTAATTTAAAAAATCCCTGTAGATCTGGGGTCTCCTGAGATTTTCCAGAAAGCAAGGGTTGCACTTACTTCCTTCTACAGGAGGGAGAATTTGAAGACAGTCTTTTGCAGCTCACGTGTATCAGCCTCTGCTCTGTTTTTTAACAGCTCCAATTCGTTTAGTCTGTTCCAGCAGCTTCCAGCTGCAATCTTGGACTCCAAAGACTGCCTTCCTGATCTTCAGCTACCTGGCTCCACAGAGCAGTCCAGGGACCAGGCATTCAAATGCAATTAAATTGCTCTCCAAAAGAAATCTGGAGAGCAAGAAACAGTGTTGGCATGCTGCAGAAAAGCAGGAAGACAAAGAATCAACTGACAGCCTATATAGCATGAGACTGGAGTCTTTCCCTAAAATGTGGAATTATACTGCATCTTGGAAAAAAAAGTATGGTCAAAAAGAGCAGACATGAAATGAAGGTATTCTTAAGGCCTTGGCATACAAAGTTTTCAGCATTTCTCAACATCTGGATATAGACACATTGGTAAACTTTAACCATAAATTGTATTTTTAATATTATTGTAATAACCTTAAGATGTGAATTTATTTATTTTTTTGAAACACAGAAGTTATAGCTTACCTTTATCAGGTGTAAATGTGAATTTATTTAATTAAACTGATTTTAAACCAAACAAACAGAAAACAGTTTTTTGGATACATTTTGAGTTTTGCTAAAACCCTATTTATTTCACTACAGCCCTCATTAATTAGTTTAAGCAAAACAACTCACTGAAACTGTATCCAGACCCCACAGATCAGGATTTATATTCATTTGATAGAAATCTATTTAAAAAATAAGGACATGCAGACTGGTAGAGCGAGGTCCTGTCACCCCAGCTGGACTGATCCTCAGCTGTGAGGGAACTCTGCTCCTGCCTCACTCTGTCCAAAGGGCTGAAACAGTGATCACTGCTCAACAGGTGACATCGGCAGCTCTGCCTCTGCCCGCTGGCCTGGCTGTAGATAGGGAGGCAGTACAGAGAAATTACAGTGGGGAAGAAACATTGTGGAACAGAAAGATAATGTCTTAAACAAGGCCTAGAGATTGGCAAACCGCCCTTTATGGCAGAAAATGCACACGTGCACAGGCTGTTAATAGTATCTCCTTCATATAGCGAAATATACGACCCAGAGCAACCAAGTCTCAGGTGACACCTGTTACCTACACCTGCCCTCATACGTGGATATTCCTGATGTGCCATTCTCGATGTGCTGAGGGAGTGGTGTACAATGCTGTTTGAAAGCGAGACATTGCACATGACAAATTGGATAGACCAGTTTTGCTGTTGTCCTCTCCTGATAACCACTGTTAGAAAGGCTAGATGCAAAGCTTGCCAACTTTCTGTGTCTTAAAATTAGTTAAAACAATATTACAGAAGCTAGACAAAATGTAAATAAAATGTTTTTAATTTTACCCTGAAATATTTCTGTTTCCAGAAGCAGAACTGGATATTGTTGTGCTGGCTAAGTAATACAGCAGCATTAGTGGTAAAAAGATTCAGCATCCTGAACTGAGATTCACCTGTGTAACTTAAACCATTTGTAGCCTTAAGACAAGATGAAAACTTACAGTTGGAAGAAGAAGGTACTTCCAAGCACAGCTCATCTGCTTTATTGCAGATGCCTGCTTTGCATAAGATTGAGCCATTCTCTAAGCTCTTGTGACTCGATCTCCAAACAGCTGTCTGTAGCTGAAGGAGAGGACGACTAAGACACCAATTCTCTCTGCTCTGTTAGAGGAGTCACCAGAGCTCCCAGAAAAGAAAACACTTCTCTCCCTGTTACACTACGATAAACCAAATCTATAAATATGTGGATTGCCAGTATGCCTTATTGATAATCTAGCTAAGGGACTAAAGCGTACTATTATCTATATACATATTTAAAAAACACATGGCTTGTAAAATAATAGGCTGTCAGCAGTGCATGCCAATCTATTTAGCATGAATTGAGACAGAGATGCATTATAGAGAGAAAGCTGACACCAGTGGAGTTTCTATTTCCCCTATGACACTGAGCACGAACCATGCCTCCAGACCCTTTGTCTTCACACTTCTCTGACACTGCTCCTTTCCCTCTGTTCCTTTTGTCTCTCTGCTTGTCAAACTGTTGCTCAGACACCTGCATTTTTTTATACATTTCCTAGCTAGTGCTTTGGAACAGTGCATTTTTGATCTCACAGATATATGAACTGAGACAGTGTATTGCGTTTACAGGAAAAAAAAGTCAAATACATATTCAGAGCAAAATAAAATATCATAAGCTGTTTCCTGAAAAGTATCTACTCTGTGTAAATAGAGATTTTATTTTTTCAACACAAAGCAGAAAATCCCCCACACCTGAAAAACACGATTTATTCTATTTTAATCAGAATACTTTTTAAAAAATGCAAAGCAGTGTACACAGCATTAAAGCAAAATAGCATGTTTTCATGGATATGTAAAGGAAAGCTAAAGAAACAAGGGGTATGATTCACAAAACTCAAGGTGGACCCACACCCTTATACAGAATCAGGGATGCAATTCATGCCAGGTGAGAAGTGTGTTCAATTTCCTTTTCTTCATGTTAATAAGACATAAACCTGTATTAGCCCAGTTCAATCCCTTCTCTTAAAAATTTTGTACTGATGTACAACAAGACAGATAAACTAATACCAAATACCTAGAAATAAGAGACCTATAGATCTATGCACGTCAAAACATTGGTTCTGCAGAAAATGAGTAAAAGCCAAAATAAACAGTAGTTCATGGATAGATAAACTGAAACGACAGAGGGGATTCCTTAAATATAAAGAAAAAAATAGAGCTTGTTTCTTTACAAGATCTTTCACTAAACCTCTTTAAAAAAACCCCTAAACAGCTTGTGATAAGAAACAAGGTCTTCAGATCTTAATTAGCTGAAGAGACAGGACAATTAAATGGCTAATTCTAAACCAAAAAGGAGGTCCCAGAACAAAGCAGTATAATAAATGCCTATGGAATGATTAGTGGCATGATAAGGGTAAATAAGGAATGACATTTTCTCCTCCAGTTTAGGAACTACCTACTAAATAAGGGTACTCCCTTCCAGCTTCCAAATGACCTGAGAGTGGTAGCTCTTCATACAAACTGAACAGAACCTGATGCATGCTTGCCAAGGTCAACAGCTAAACTCATGTTTATAACCAGTGACTATTAAAATATGAGACAACATTGTGAATGAAAGAGTCCCTGAGCCAAACTGTTGGAGTCTGAGCAGTTTCTTTGAAATACCAAATGTGTTAATCTGGTCTTTTTTCTTCCCTTCTTCTTGAAGTTCTGTCTCTTGCTGTCCATTTGCAGTGGTGTGTTATTGACCTGCAGAATCTCTGCTATGATCCAGTACTGTTTCTCTCAGGGCAGAAATGGTACGGGATATCTCAGGCAGAGTTAATTAATTAGTCCAGGCACAACAAAGGTGAACAATGATATGGTAGAGATTAGCTAAAATTTTAGAGTATGGTGCTTATAAATCCAAGGTTGTAAATTCAATCCCTGTATGGGCTGTTCACTGAAGAGTTGGATTTGATGATCTTTGTGGGTCCCTTCTAACCTAGAATATTCTGTTATCTGTATCACTTGTGTGGCTGCTTTAAATCCAGAAGGAATGTGAGTTCATTTCCATAATGCTGCACCTCCAGAACTACTCTGACCCAGCTCAGATGGCTCAAAGGCATATTTCTTATTCTGGATGATACTCATAAACTATTAAAAAGAAGTGTATGTGTACTGAGTCTAGTCCACGCTGAGTCTAGCTGCCATTGCACAGGAGAGAGCAGTGCTGTAAGACTGAAGGCCTTGAAAAGCTCAACTTCCAAATACTGACACTGCACATAGCAAGGAATACCCCTGGGCTGGTGCTCTAACCCAAAGTAGGGACTGCCCCCAGCAGTACAGGGCACTGGGAAAACTTCGCAGGAGAAACCTCAATCTCAGGCTTTATTTCCATGACTCAGAGCTGGTCAAGAGGCATTTGGGCTGTTTTCACACCTATCTTGTCAATCGTGGGCATTACATGATTCCCAATATTCATTTATGTGTTTGTGAATAATCTTGAATATTTCAGACCTTTTGATGTGAGATTATAGGAAGTTGCTGACTTAGGCTTCTCATTTTTCCTGGTCCCATTTTCCTTTGAATGCTGATAATCCAAAAGTTGCTTCAACACTTTAGAAGTAATTCTATATGTGGGAGAAAGGAACAAACTCTTTTCACATAGATATTTCTAAGAGCAGTTGAGACAGGACTTTATTATTTTTTTTTAAAGCAGTTCTGCTTCTCTGACCAGCATAGCTGATTCTAAGCTCATATGCAGGGAAATAGCAGAGTGCCACAAGCACCAAATTTTGTGCTATGTAAATGCTCCCAAAATGGAGGAAGTGGAAGTGATGAATTAGGTGAGAAGCTTTTGTTATGATTCTTTTAGGTTTTAAGGGTAAAAAATTGAGAATGGATCTCCTTAGAGAGGAAGGAAAGAGAATGGCACATCTAAAGGATGCAATCTATCATCCTAAACATTGGTAAGTGACATTTCCTTCGGCAGCTGACGGCTAAATATGTCTAGGTTTTTCAACTTGTGCTGGTAGAAGAAAGAAGGAGTCTTATTCCCTCATTTTTTTTAAAGACTATCCACAATTCATTGAGCATAATCCAGTCCACAGGTTTCTGGTAGAGTTGCACTAGCGTGCTTAGCTACAAAGCATTTTCCTGTGTGGATATTTTGAGAGGAAAGTATTTTTTGTTTGTTTCATATATGTTTTTAATAGCTTTTTTCAGAAGTCTGTGATGTATTAGAAAGCATCATGTGCACAGAGGAACTGCAGCCCTTCCTGTAAATTCAACAAACTGGTATATGCTGAAAGCAACCCCTGAATGATTTACCTTTTTCACAAAGAGAGGTGAAGAGAAGGAGAGGGGTGGGAAAACAACAGATTTTTAAAATTATATTAACACTCACTACCTGCAAAAGCATTTGTAGAGAGTTACCCAAATCTCCTGTGGGCATTTCAGCACAAGTCCAATACAGAAATATACCAGAAAGGAATGACTAGTTGATTGGGCTACAGGCCAATCTCAGCTACAACTGTATGGTATCATAAAACACCTTGGCCCCTTCCACAAGAAGAAATAATCAAGTCTCCATGATACTGTATTCCTGAGGAATGTGGTTTTTTCCAGATAAATTTCATTTTCTGAGTCACTGTTAATTTTCTTCAGGCCTACATACAGTTCACATTCCTGTTAAGGCAACACCTTAAGAAAGTATTGAGATGGTCAGAAAGCAATAGGAAAAGAATGCTAACAGCAATTACTTCCTCTAAAAGACACCCACAGTTGCTGGGGTGTTTTAAAAATATGACAGGTTAGATTCAGCCAGGAGGCTCAGCGAGCCAACCAACACTCTCCTTGGTTTCCTCTCCAGAGCAGAGCCAGGAGATCCCCAGACATGTCCCGCCAGCAGCTCACACCACTGCCTCACTGTCCTCTTCAACTCTGTCCAACTGGGAATGAATATAGCATCTTGTTACTGAGGTTATTGCTTCAAGAGTCACCACTATTGACAGGTCAGTAAAAATCTCTTCCCATGACTTATTCTAAAAACACAAATTTGTAAAAACCCACCCCAAACAACTATATACTGCTATATAAAGTTGTTGCAGAAATTATTTTAATTAAGTGATTAATAATGGGCACAATATTATCTTCCATATGTTATTAGAATGCACAGCAGTAGTTCAGTGCTTACAAAGATTTACATTTGTGTTGGAATATTATTCATGAATTGGGAATTTAAAATACCACTCAAACGTGCCTTCACACAGTTGGCCAAATAAAGCAAAGTTGTTCAACAAGGGAGTTCTGTGTTAGAGACCTTGAAAATAATGGCTTAACAGTATGCTAACTTGTTGAAAAGGATCTCATCAGAGGTCTGTCCAGCTATGACATGTTATGGATTTACTTTGGACTGAACCAATGGGCTGAGGTGTGCCACCGAGATGAGGGAATACAACTTGAAAGATATATATGTCTGTTTTAAGTAGGAATGTTCATTCATTAGCTCACTGCTTCATTCACTGAGCTGTGTGCAAACTGCTGCACCAATGAATGATTCAATACAGATGCCTTTAAAGCACCACACAGCAGGAACAAGCAAGATACTTGCCATCATGACTCTCCTGGTGAGACAAAGAAGAAATTTCTTTGTGGTTGCACTTGGAGCACTTGAAATGGAAGAATACAGGCTATACTGCAAAAAGTAATCTTTAACCAAATGTAATCCATACATTAATATGCTCACAATCCTCCCTCACATCTTCAAGGCTTCAAGTTTATTTTGGGGGAACGAGGGGTAGAAGAGGTGAGTCACTTTGAGGTGCAGGCTGAGAAAAACTGTCCAGAACAGCAGCTCTAGGGGCCATTGAAATAATATACAAGCTTTCACAGTGCAAAGTATGCTAAAGTGGGTCATTCAGTTTATTTCCAGATGTTCTCACCCCCAGTATTTTCTAATGATATAGATGAAATCCATAAAGACTTCCTGTATGAGGCTAAAACTGTGTAAAAAATAAACAAAACCTGTGCAGAATAATTTATAAGGATGTAAAAACAGAGCAAGTAAACAAACAAACAAAATCACATAGTCCCTGTATTTAGAACTGAAATTAGTAAATTTTCAGTATTAATAATATAATTTACCAAAGCTCATAGAAACCTTTTATTTTTTTTCACCTGGAAAGTTTCCAAGCTCAAAAAATATTCTAACTAGAAGAGGAAGTTTAACAAATACCAAACACCGGCAGAAGAAGCATAAGAGGAAACAGAGAAAAGACTGAGCAATATAAATGGTAAAACCTCTGAGGTAAAGCATTGTGAAATAACTACCTACTTGAAAAAGTTTTCAATTTGTTATTGTTGAAGTTGTAAAGTGTCTGTAAAGAAGATTGTCAAGCAGACATTTTTGTAATCAGTCCAAGAAGCACATATGTATTTTAATAAGTGGGCTTGATATATAAACAGAGGTGTTTTCTGAAAATGAAGCAGAGAATAAAGCCATATATGGTTTTGGTCACTGGATAGAAGCTGCCTGTTTCAGTAGAGATGAAGACAATGCATCAGATAACATTATATATACATTTGAGCCAACAGAATTGCATTTTGGCCCATATGTGTGGAGCACAAAATATAATGCACATTTGAATCTATGGGCCTTCCCAAAGATTGCTAGATGACACGAGAGGATTTATGTTTCTTAAATGAATACATGTGCCATTGCTGCTATAAGGCACTTTCTCATCACAGACCTAAATGTTTTCTGTTTGGGAAAAACCAAACCAACAAAACAAAATAAACCAACCAAACAAAAAATCCAAAACCTAAACCTAAAACTCACCAACCAACCAACCAAAATAAGAAAATCAAACCTCAAAGTCTTAACACCTGTGGTCTTTCCTTGCTCTGTTGTAGCTGTTAATATACCCATTTGGTGGAGAAGACTGAAGTGCCTGTGGAGAACCTGTGTTAAGAAGGACAGAAGACCATAAACACATATGTGATACATTTGTATAAGTTTTTTTCTGTCTGACTCATCTGCACTCCAGCTCATTTTAGAACAGCTGAAGAAAAGCTCTCTGTGCCTCCTTGGTGCATACATCCATATGTAAAATTCCATAACTTTTGCAGTGTTCACAGTGTTTGATTTAATAACTTTAAACTTGATTCAAACTTACTCATCAGTGCAAATTGCAAAGCAAATTAGACAGTACTGTACTTAGCAAAAATTATTTGAATTGTACAGAGTAAGGAAGTTAAGGGCAGGCTAAGTATCAGAAATATGGTCTGGCAAAGCATTAAAACCAGTGATACTTTCTTCTGTTATTTAGCATAATTTTCCCATCCCATTGTGTTTTTATTGTGATACTTGTATTTATAGTTCGTGAGTGTTTCCTTTTTCACCCTCATGTATACCCCAGTTACTTTTTCCTGGATGATTTTATATGCATGAGATACCTTTTGGTCTTCTAACTTGACCTACTATACAAACTGTAGACCAAGACACAGCAATTTCTGCATCAGCTGTACTGTCTGTTCTATGCTGGGTGTCTTTCTGGGAGATATGTTACAGCTCATTTAAAGAACTGCAACAGATGGAAAATTCGGCACATTGCTATGTAGGACTTTGTTCCAAACGTTAGCTACTATCACTTGATATTTGCGTTCTGTTCCCAGCTCAGAATTGTCAAAATTAAATTTCCAGTAGTTCCATCTGTAACATTAATTGGATTATGATCAAGTTACAGCAATATCTAGAAAAATAAAAATTAATTTCAAATAACTTATTGGACTTCATTTGTAATGAAATGGTCAAGAACATGATTTCCATGAATGGCTTTACAGATTATGATGAAGTCTCCTTGCCTATAGTAAACTGGGCTTCTTCAGTGTCTCAGGATTAAGCACATTTCCCAGACCTCATACTTTTCTTGCAGTTTTCTTCTGAGCCCCTTCTAATTTGTAAAGGTCCTTGACAAAGCATAAATGTTAGAACTGGACAGAGTATTCCAGGAATGTTCCACTAATGACATACACAGATGGAGTGTCATCATTTCCATCCATATGCCATTGGTCAGACATAAAAGGATTGCATTTGCATTTTAATCATTGCTTTATTCCTGTAGCTTACCTTCAAATTATTATTCAAGTCTTTTCTAGAGGACTCAGTTTCCCAAAAATAATTGCTATGTGATTTTTTTTTCCTTTGGCCTGTTTTGACCACACAAAAATATTGTGTTTAAATGAATTTATTGCAATGTGCACTCCAGACGAGCTCATTATTCTTTCATCCTCATTAATTGTTCATCAAATGATTTTGTCATCTGAAAGTTTTTCTATTGATATTCTCACATTTTCCATACTTTGCTGAAGCTACTGCATGGCACTAGAGAAAGAACACATCTTCACAGGACCATGATAGAAATATTTTCCCCTCCATGACTATACCTGATCTGTACTTATTTCTTTACTACCTCCATTTTTGCCAGCCTTTTGTATGATTTTAACAGATCTTTCATTTAAAATATTGGCATTAATCAAATTTTCTGCAATTTCCCCAGCATTCTGTAATTTAAAAAATATTAGTACACTGAAATAAACTACCTAAGCTTGCATCAAACCTATTGTCTGATCCTGCCCATTTGAAAAAAAAAATAAAAATTGTTAAGCATTATTTCTAGCTACTAGAAATACTAGCTAAAATATTTCTCATTATCTTTAGGGTAGAAATAGATTTTCTTGCCTTTTCTGACAAAAGAGATATGAATGAACAAATCTGCCTTTTGCACATTGTGATCCATGTTTTTACTGTCCTTGCTGAGAACAGGATATAAACCATTACTAAGATCTCACTTTTTCTTTATGTACTCCATGTATTGTTTCTTATTTCCCTCCACCCTCTACACAGTTTTTCAAAGGTATTTTCATCTTCCTGTATCAATTGTCCATATTTCCCCAGAGTCAGTTTTAAATTCATTGCTATTACTCTTGTTTTTAGTTGTGTGAATTTGTATTTCTGCTTTCATTTTCCCCTCAACCAATAGAATATTTTTAGGTTAAAGATGTCTGTTAAGAATTGCTAAGTAGTGTGTCTTTTCACACTGAATTTATCAAATCTGAATTATATTTCATATTTTCATGTTTAAATGTTTCCTGACACATAATTTTGCTCACAGTTTTTCTCTGCCTTGGGAAAACAGTTTTCTAAAAGGCAAAATATATACATTACTAGTAAAGTACTGCCAAGGCAGATATTGGCAAAGTACACAGATGTTTCTGCTGGGAAAAAAATAACAATCTTGCTCTTCCTTTCCACAAAACACACATCAAAATAAAGTTAATTCCAGAAATACTCTGGGTTGCTGGGGTTTCTTTTACTCACTAAATTAAATTAATAATGTTTGGCTTGATTTTCAAATAAATATTTAGCAGTTTCATTCATTGCTGGCATTGACTCGTCTGAAGGAAAGCTATAGAGTGCTTTAGAAGTTAACCATAAATTCTAGATCTTTTAGCCTGCTCTAATTCATGTCCTCAAAGATCTAGGAAAAGTCCCTTAGTCTCTCTGTGCCTCAATTTCCCGTCAGGAAGACTGAAATAACAATTCTCTAATATAGACAGATATTATGTACATATGTACAAAATTATGTGATGTCCAGAAAAGTATGCTGAGAAAAGCGTATAAATATCTCTGATTAAACAAAACCACTTAATGGATCCATCATAAGACTAAGTGCAGAACCATCCTAAAACTACCTAGTGTTCTATGCTATTCACAATTTTGGAAAGTACAGTTTGGAAAGGGCAATTGTGTCTCTGTTCCAGTTCAGAAGTTCTGAAATTCTAAATGTTGAAATCAAATATTGCATAAACATACATAAAGCCAATAGTACTAAGTATTTTTTTAATTCCCTTTCCTTCTGTATGAAAAATCTCAAATTAGAAAAAAAATTGATTAGTACTTTCTATGATTTTTTTAAAGGTTGTATTCATAGCATGGTAATTCATTTAGGCATCTTTAGATTTTTTTTTTTTTTTTGACTTTTCAGTGAATGGCACAAAAAGCAAGCTTAGTGTGTGTTGTCTGAATCTTTAGCTGAAGCATGTGTCAAAGAGTTCATATAGGTAGCAGGTGACAACCTTGCTAAATAGGCTGAAGAACAGAACTTAGTTCTTTCAAAAGCAATAGTGAACTGGGATTAGATTCACTTAGAATTAACAGCCCTGTAATAATTTATGTGCTTTGACCAAAAAAAAAAAAAAAATCACTTGGGGGTGCACTGATACTGTCCCTTGGAGATTTACCAGTGGATCTCAAGAGAAAATAGAGAACTTTACAGAATCACAGAAAAATAGTCACTGCAAATGTGAAACATGAAGACTGCTACAAGCCTTCAGTTTTTCAGTTTTGTAGCTGATCTGACAAGAAATTTGGTCTTTACATGTTTAATTAAAGAGCACATAGGACAATGATTCATTGTTTTGCTCAGGCCAGCAGAGATGTTTCCTCCACTGCTGCTTCAGAAGTGACTTGCTCACATTTAGGTCTTACATCATGATCTCTAAATACTTTTATCCTTTACAAAGAGAGAAGAGCTATGGATACATCTGATATACAAACATTTCAGTTTTGAAAGGAAATATTTTTGTCTTATTTCCTACCAATTATCACTTATTTCAATTCAGATCAGAATATATAAAATCTACTTCTAAAACACACAAGTTCAAACCCAAACCTCTTAGACCTTAGCAGCTGATCCAGATTTTGGATGCTGAAGTGCTAGAGTTTCCATTCCAGCCTGAGGTTATGGGCAATAAACTACTGAGAACTTCAGTTCACAGGTGTGTTGGGTATGTATGGGTGTGCACATCTAATTTTCACAGGTTAAAAAAAACTAACTTATAGAAACAGGAACTTGATTACAAATATCTACACTTAGAGATTTTTCTGCTTGGCTAAAAACACTTCACTAATTTTAGTTCACTAAAACACAACCCAGCTGTAACTTGACCCATTTTGAGTAGCTATACTTAAAACCGGTGTTATGCTTTCTCTACTAAAGACTGATAACTTGATAGCTCCCCAGGGTTTGTTGGTTACAGTTTAAGTACAGAGTTGACATAACATGCTATTTTTCTGAAAATCCCAGCAGTGATATTACAACTGAGATACTGGTAATTGAAGATATAGTCAAAGATTGTTAGAGTGTGGATGTCTTCAAACATACAGTATCATTCACTAACCTGCAATTTCATTCATTTTCAGGTCCCTTCAATCTTATGAAAATGGAACTGTAAAACCAAATGAAAACAGCAGTTCAGAAGTATTCTCTGGGCCAAGACAAAACCAGCCTGGATTCTCTCACCCTTACTCACAGTGAACAGTAGGCTACTCTGTAAATAGTTCTCATTGTTTAAATATGAATAAAGATCACCCAATCTGGTGCTTAGGGATTACATAATAATTTTTCATCTGTATTTCCTCAATATTTTAGAAAATATTCACGACTCAGTCATTCTTGTTTCACAGTTGAGAAGCTGGTGCAGAGCTAGATCAAATGCGTTATCCTATACGCTTCAATAAGGCAAAGGAAGCCAAAAATAGAACGTCATTTATTTTTCTGAATGGATTTCAGTGGAACAGGGTAGCATTCTATTAGACTTTCTTTCTGTTTCTGCACTATTTCCAGAAAGCTCTGTTTCTAAGAAAAAAAATATCTACTGTATCTGTTTTTATTAGTCATTTCTTAGACCATCAGTGGATGCAGCCAATGATGCTGTCTGATCCCAACAAACTCTTATTCCAAATGCAGAAGAAAAAAATTACCACAGGTAGCAAATCTATGAATCTGAATGATTTAAGGCTTTCATGGAGATTTATGGAGTGTTTTATTCTATTTCCCAGAATTTATGTGTTTGTTTTCTCATAATAAAGGAAGTTTCTAGCTTCTGGTTGTGAAGATAGCCTTGACAATGTAAACCAACATACTTTCATCTTGTGGAGTCCTCATCCTCACCAGCTAAAACAATAGCATCAAGCAAGTTAACTTCCCCCATTCATCTTGCCAGGGTGTCAGCCTTGAAGCAAAACATGCACACTTAAGTACCAACACTGTTAACGAATTCACTGCTTAATATCAGATTAGAAATGGCTAGTCAGCACAATTAGAGAGCGGTGGACACTTGTGAAGTTCTTGACATGCAAACACTTGAAAATGTTGAATACACCATTGATAGGAAAATAGAGAACAATCTACTAATTTTGAAATGTATTTTTCTAAAATAAGTATCTGTGTAAAGCTGCACCATTAAGTTTTGGAATGCTTTCTAAACACCTTTTTCTGCCTATCTAAACCTCTCCCAAACAGTGACTCTTAAGGTTTCTCTTCTACTCTCTACCTCTAATTTTGGTGCTCTATGACCTATTGCTGCCTGACTGCCAGATTCCTCTGCCATGACAGCAACATCATATATATCTTCAAGTTCTTTGAGAGAATATTAAGAAAGAAGCATTCTAAATTGGCCCAAAAGGACATAGATGCACATTTATTCTGAATTGATTGAAACAACTAAGCAGAAACTACAAAAAAAAAAAAAACCCAAACAAAAAAACAACAAACCAACCTATACTAACACCATCCTTACAGTATTGGAAGGATGAGAGGAGACAATGGGACCACACAAAACATGGCCTCTCTTCTAAAACATCCCAGATAAAAGTAATTTCCAGTTATTATACACCACATTTTCTGTCTAGAAAGAAAAATATATTACTGATTGCTTCTGCAATGCTTACTGTGTCCATTTAACAGAATAAGAAACAGACATTAGGCTAAAAACATGATTCAGCAGGAAAGCAGTGGCAGAGATGGGAAAAGATGCAAAGTCCCAAGACAGCTCTCAGTTTATTAAATCACTCTGCTCAGGTAGCATCTTAAGCAGACATTGCAAACCCTGTTAACAGCTGCTTGGAAAAAAGCTGATCTGCCCTCTGGCCTCCTCACCTTGAATGACTGAATTAAAGCATGAACCCAGAGCCACAGCATCAATCACAGAGGCTGCATCCCAGGAACATTCCTTATGTTCTTTGCTACAGAACAGGACCAGGAGCAAATTGATGCCATTAGTACACACAGCAAGTACCTGATTCCTGGAAGCTTCCCACTTGCCTTTCTTCCTACTTGCACTCTTTTGCTGGACATAACTTTACTGGCAGCTTTTCCCAAAACTTTTTTTTCTGCCTATGTCTTCCTGTCTCCAACTCTGTCTTGAGGCCTCTTTCAGCTCAATATATTTTACACTGGAAATGCAGATAAACACCTAAGAAATTTAAAAAAATTCCATAGTATGAGAACAGAGGATGTATTCTTTGCATAATAAAAGCAAAAACACTTGGAGTGGATTTTTTTTCAGAATAAAAATGTATTTTCTGATACGGTTCTGAGAGAACAGTTATGATGTCGTGTTTATTGACATTCATTTACTAGCCATTGTGACAACACTTTAATTAAAGTCCATGTGGC
The DNA here is from genome assembly GCA_013400435.1 of Pycnonotus jocosus. Lineage (NCBI taxonomy): Eukaryota > Metazoa > Chordata > Aves > Passeriformes > Pycnonotidae > Pycnonotus > Pycnonotus jocosus. Next base: position 56,361 of record VWYP01031344.1, read on the forward strand.
TTTAAATTATGGGAAGCTTATAAAAATCCTCGAAAATTTCAAAACTGTATTGAGTCTGCTTGGCAAATGTTTAGCTATTGCACAGAGGTTTTTTTTAACTGTTCTATTTAGAGGACGTTCTTCACTTTCAAAGCAAAAGTTAAGAACCTTAACAAAGGCTCTGCTAGTTGCCCAGTTATTTTTTGAATGCATTTATATTTCCATACTGGGGGAGCGTGCAGAAGCTGCAGTGGGAATGAAGAGCTTTAACCAAGGCAGCAGAAGAAGATACCGGAGTGGCAGTGATCCCAAGCCGCTCACACACTGATGTTCAGGACAGCACATGTGGGTGCCACATGAGCAGGTGAAGCTGTGCTTCTAGCTGTGTGGAAAGGCAGATGATAATTAAGCAATCAGATGTGCTAAGTGCATCATGCTGGGACATCGCTCCGTTTCAGATGGGTTGAGAGGTTTGAAACTGTAGGCAGTGAGTGAGGAAGTGGCCAAGTTACAGCTGTAATCCTAAGGTTTTCCTCGTGTTCCCTGGAGCACCACGGTGCCAGTCTTGTCCTGACACACTCCGGGAGCGTGCCAAACGCTTTTCAGCCTAAGGAGAACATTTGACATCTTCCAGCTGCTAAGACTCAAGGATTTGGGCTCTGGATATATTCCAATGCTCCTCTCCTATATGCACGTATTCACTGCAGCCCTCCCTAACCACCACCCTGTGTGGGATTCCCAGCTCCCGCCTGCTCCCGGGATGTTGCCGGGGGCCGGGACCAGGACCGGATCGGGGACAGGGGATAGGGACAGGGACAAGGGACAGAGACCGGGACCAGGACCGAGCTCTGCCGCCTCCCGCCGGCCTGGAGCAGCGCCCCGCGTCGGCACAGCCCCTTGGCAGCGGCGGCGCTTCACTCATTCTAATTGCAGCTTCATACGGTGGTAAGAAGGCTCATCATGAAGCCCAAGGAGCTAAAACCTGCCCTTGCAGGGCTTTATGAGCCATGAACTGCACATCGGTACACCCTTCTACATCCTGGCTTTTCCTTCCCTCACCATTTCTGCTGACAATCTTTCCCTGGACGTTGTTGATTTTTTCGTTTGTTTGTTTGTTTGTTTCTTTTGGGGTTTTTTTTGTTTTTGGTTTTTGTTTGTTTGTTTGTTTGTTTGGGGTTTTTTGTTGTTTTGTTGTTGTTGTTGTTGTTTTGGTTTGGTTTGGGTTTTGTTTTAAATAATGTAAAAGTTAAACAAATTATTATTATCGCTATCGTTATCGTTATCGCTATTATTATTGTATGGTTATCATTACTGTTATTGCTATTTCTTTTGAGTTAGAGCCCGTATGATCTGGAGAACACAGGTTTCATCTTTGCGCTCACTGTAAGTGAACTATTAACCTGAACTGCACGGAAATGTTACACCAAACAGCCATACATTTGTTCAGCTGGTTCTGGCCCTTTTTAAAGCCAAACCGAGGCAGTTTCTCAAGAAGAGCTGGAGCAGGGGGTCACGGAGGGCACCCGCCCCTCCGCTCCCGGGTCCTGACCTGAGGAGCACCAGGGGCCCCCTCGCTTCTCCCGCCTGACACGCACGGAGCTGCCCGGGGGACCCGGCACGGCCCCATCGGTGCGCGGCTCTGTGCTTCCACACAGCCATTCCACGCGAGAAGGCCTGAAGGGAAAATAAACAAACGTACCCTCCTGTGGACTGAAAGTCACAGCTTGTACCGTGGGGCTCAGCCTCTGGGATCACTCCTCCTTTCCCTGCTGCCACTGGCAGTTTGTGGCTTGCATAAATCGCTTCTCTTAGACGTCTGCTTCCCTTTCCATCAGGTCTGAGACATCTGTATTTTAAACTATAAGCTCTTCTGGGTGAGGATGATGTCTGTCTGCACCCTTGCAGAGTATTTAGCACAGCCCTGATGTCTTGCATCACTGCTAAGACCTACAGTCATACACCACTAGCAGTAAATGCACATCAGTGAATATATTTACACCACTGGCTCCAGCTGAACACAAAGTAACTCAAAGCTTTGCCCCTCCTGATAGAAATCTTGCATAGCATGAGTTCATGCTATTTCACAAACCACCTGCCTTTTCTAAGCCATATGTAGAACTGACTCCTAGGACTCCCAATGTGTTTTATGTGTTATTAATAAAGTTAATATTTTTATGAAATACTATTCCGGTCTGGGATTCTCACATGATCTTGAGTACAATAATAAAGAAAAACATTTTCTGTCACATTATTAAAAATTCAGTTGCAACAGTATAGAAGACTCAGGTAGCAAAATGCCATGTTGACCTCTTTCCAGTATGGGAAATTTTTTCCATAGTTTTTTTGTTTTGGTTGTTTTGGTTTTTTTTAATTCAACTTATTGCAAAACAGTTGCTTTCTGTAATAGCACAGATTTATGCAGAGTTTACAATGCAATCATTGCTCCTTGCTATTGAAAAAGATTTATTTAACCAGTTTTGGCCTTCATTCCAAAAGGCTGAATGCCAAATCATTACAGTGTATCTGGTGTTTTGCTGTCAGAAAATATGATCTAGCATTAAGATACTATTCAGAGACTCTAAAAGCCAGAGAAAATGATTGTGGTAAATCAAAACCTCATAAATACTTTATAAAGTTGTTTTTAATCTCTGTCCTCATGTGTGACAAAAAAGTACCAGTTTACATGCAGCCAGAATACATGAGTTTTGAGGCTTCATTTCCTATACAGTCTAAGTTTTAAAACATTAAAATCTATTCCTTATAGATGCAAAAGTCAGGCAGTAGTTGTCACATTATATTTTCTAGTACTACTGCAGTTTAATAAGCCAAAAGACAGCAAACCACTTCTCTAGACTTAACTCCAAATGACGTCTTTTCTTTTTCTTTTTTTTTTAAAGACACTGAGAGGCTAAGAAACATATCTATGGCTCTGAAGCTGCAGCCACAACTGTGCGAGCAGATACAGACAGGCAACTCTCTATGTGGTTAAAGAAAAGCACATGCCAGAGACTCGGGAGCAGCTGGCCCCAAATTTTGGCCTCAGCACACCATGTAAAATTGAACATATGCGTGGACTCCCTTCAGATGCTTCTGAAACACAATAATATCTCACTGGGTAAGAAAGCTGCTCTGGCTTCCAAACTACCTATGCCAATAACTTTTTATTTCTCCACCAAAAGAAATGCAGAACAATTTTCCTGTGTGGCACGTCAGTGTGACAGATAACAGCGACTGCCAGAAACTTGGAGATGGTGGTATATCTGGGATGGATATTAAACTGAGTCTGTCTAGAGGCATGGGAAACTTGGGGGAGCAACAGGCAGAATCATAAACTCAAGCAAAGATCATGTCCAAATCTTACTTTGTAAAAATTCTACTTATTTTTGCAGCACCAGAAATTTATCAATAATTTACCTTTTTTAGGTTGTAAATTGCATAACCTGTGGGCCAGAGAATCTGCTACCTTACATCATGTTACAGACAAATTCAGAAGCAGTTAACCAATGCAATATGGAGGGGTGCTTTTTGCAAAGAGGAAACCACAGAGGCCAGAAGGGAGCACTGGTTTGAGAAAAGGGGATTAGCTTGGAGGTAGCACTCAGCCTGATCTGACTCACTCACCTCTGAGCAGTTTAAACCATGGCCATATTCCAAAGGAGGACAGAACTTATTAAATCACTGCTATGAATTGCTGGTAGAGGAAACTGAAGGCAGTGAAATCCTGCCAAGCTCTGATATCTATTGTAAGCTGTAGAAGCAATATTAGTTTTGCCCAGATCAGGGTTTTTTTGCTAGTGGGGAAGGAGACTGATCAACATGTTCTGAGGTGACCAGTATTTTATAGGCCTAGCTCAAAGGAAACAGCTTTTCCAAAGAGAGGTGTTGATCACTATCTCAATATTAGAGGATTTTAGCAATGTTTCATTTTAAACGCTCAGAACTTGATAATATTAGTCTTCAATCAACTTGGAATAGTCTTGCCATCATATGGAGAGAGGGCGTCTCATCAAGAAGAGGGCACCAAATGGAGCCCTGTGTAAAGTCTGTTTACTTATACCCTCCCTTCAAAGTGTTTAATCCATCCTAGCTCCTATTATGTCAACGTGCTTTTTGAATGTCAGCCCGTATGCTGATGACTATGCTGACTCTGCAATGCCAGTCTTGTTTTTTTAAACTTCCCAGAGGTACTGAGAAAGCTAGAAGCAAAATTCAAAGTTCTAAAAGAGCTTTGTTTTGATTTGGATATTTCAGTTTAGTAGGCTGCAGGCGTGGTTATAAATGGATTACTCCTATTTCGCTAGTATTATGGAAAGAGAACTCCTGATTTGGATACTGCTTTCAACAGTCTTTAAATGCCCTCAGAGTTTGAAAATAAAGCTGAAGTATAAAGGGGAACTCAGCATTGAAAATAGGAAAAGATGCAACATAGAAGAAACCTTTACTTCAGTTAGATTCAGCTTTTAAGAAATAAAAATAAAGCTTGGTACCAACACAATTATTTTTTATTGAAACATCCTAGTCACCATATTACTTACATGCACCTAAATACAGTGAAAGCACAATGAGGATTCATAGCAAAATAGTCAAAATACACAACTTCTAATATTGTTGCCTGGACAATGTTAATTCAGTCCTGCTACATACATATAAAATAAAAATTACTGACTTGCAAAAGTGTTCCACTGAGAATATTCTTAGTAAGCATCTACTGAAACCATTTTATCTGTTCAGTTCAAGATGTGAAAGCATGCCACATTGTGGTACACAGAAAGAAATAACGCTGATTGTCCCAGATTTCACAACAACATTAATTTCGATAGTGCTTCCATCAGCTACAAAGTACAATAATACCTGTATGCATTTAGAGGACGTTTCCATCACATTCTCACTTTGAATTAACAAAAATACAGACATAGCTAGAGCCGACAGACCAATTTCACACACATAGGAATGATATTTTTTTAATCTATCACAGCAAGTATTCTATAGCTTTTAAAATCACAGTTCCCCATTCAGTTTAGCTGCAATTGTGTGTTGAGATGTTCTGCATCTTGGTCCTCCACCAGAACACCCAGGCACCCAGAAAGCAATGGCACAGTTTTTGAATGCCTTCAGGAAGTGAGTTTTAATAGTCATGTGGAATCACCTCCCAGGAAGCAGAGGTAGGAAGAGAGGCCAGATCATCATGACACCATGGGGTTGCTGTGCAAGATGGTCTTTCTATCTTCTGCAGTCCCAGACTCATTCAGCACTCCCAGCCTCTGCAACAAAGAATGGCTCCCATCACTACAAAATCCTGATTTACCCCTTAATAAGCCCACTTTATATACTGAGATTTTATTCTGCTAAAATAGTAGATGAATGTGTAAGAAAAACCTTTTATGATAAGAAATGCCAAAACAATTCAGGTTATCTCTTTGTGTTCCATAGTATATTCTGTTGTCAGGAAACTTTGAACGTGCCCCATAAATCTGAAAATAGAAAAGAAAACAAAAAAACCAAAAAAGAAGGTCTTGAAGGTCTCTAAAAGTTCTTCTTGTCTTGATTTCAAAATTTTAAAATGTAGTTTTAAATATCGTATTTAATTCAAAATAGGAAACAAGATGAGAAGAAATATCAAAATATTGAATCCTGGTGATGAGGAAGCAAAATCTTGCAGCAACATCAGAGCCTCTTTTCCTTCCCTAATACAAGGCTTTCTTTCCCTTAATGCTTCATTCCTTCATCTTGCTGCTTTGTCATGCTGCTCTGCTCCTTCACCTGAGTTGTCTCCCTAAAGTACCTCTGACATCCTACAGAGTTAGAGTGAAAGATAGACAGAATCTTACTCCTGAGCACAGTGGCTGGGGCAACTGTTCTTCCTGGTGAGCAGAAATACAATATTATCCCTAAAAACATCCCACTCTCTTGTCTCCACCACAAGACCTTGGGTCAAAGCTGGATCTCTATTTACATGGATATCTTTTCAGAGGAAATATAATGAAATCAGACAGTTCAATTATTCAAGTTTAGTGTTGTTAGTAGTGTTTACACTAAGAATATTCTTATCACTCCTGTCACAACAGTTACTAAAATTGAAAACTCTGCAAAATAAATGAGGTTTTCTATTTTACTTTGCAGGAGCCCAGGTTAGTTTTGACCAACATTAATTCTTTGAACTTCAGCATTATACCATCCTGTAAGTCAAGTTCCAAGCAGCAAAGTTTTCATAACATCTGCAAAAGGTCAAAATATATTTCCATAAGCTCTATCTCTTTTAGAAACTGCGAGCAAAATTCATTAATTATCCTCTGTTTCCTCCCCTTTCATCTACTCCAGTCAGTGTGAAACCTTACGATGCGTACTGACTTTCACATTATCAGAGTCTGCAGTTATTCCTACTCAGTTGTGATTTCTTGCTGATGTCTTCAGAAGATGTAATTTCCTTGTGACTTTCCATTAAAATGTTATTTGACTTGAGAACTGTTTTGTGTTTATGAAGAATCAACATCCAGTTCAATGAACACACTGTGGACTGAGCATTTGTGACTGTATGTGGAGTTTTACTCCACTATACCTGCTATACAGCATGCTGACAGCAACTGGGCTCCAAGAGTAAAAGGCAAATGTGCCTTTCACATTCTCTATGAAAAAAGATCTTATAGATTATAGCTATGAATATGAAACTTGTAGCTATGAATATGAAACTTATAGCTTTGAATATCTTACCTAATAGTCACTTCCAAAGACTTTTTTCTTCTAATGTTATGAAAGGTTCTAGGCTTTGAGAAATCTCTTTCCATGTTAAAACTCTAGGTTCCTAAACATTAGAAAACAATATAATCTTCTCAGCCTGCATTCAAAGATCCCAACAATATTATTCCTATTTTAGCTGTGAAGAAGGCTATATCTATATAGCCTTCTGAACTTATTACAATTTATTTCTGCTATAAGTGCTTCTCGTCCAGGTTTGGGTTTGAGACTCACTTTCATGATAAATGTCTGTGTTTGGTGAATAATTTTATTTTTTAAAAAGCATATTAGGAGGGACATGACAAAAATGTGTCTTAAATGAGATTTTTGGTGATGAATTGCAATGGTAACTCAGCACTTTGGGAGGCATTAAGGAGAGTACACACACTACTGAGACAATACATGTTAAAAGTGCTCCAGTTGCCACATTGCCCCTGGCCCAAGTTTTTCAGACAGCACAGTTTATTACCTGCTCCCCTCCCTGCTCCACCAAAAATCTATGGTGTAACCAGGGATCCTAGCCCAGAGAGGGTAATTAATGGGCACACGATGATATCTGTCAATGAAATAATGCAAAACAGTTTACATTTTAACATTTTATTTGTTCTATGTCACAGAAGGAAATAATAAGATAAAGACCAAATTACAAATTCCCAGCTGAAAATATTCCCTTTTTTTTTGCAGTCATACTTTTTTGAGTTTTGAATGTTTTACAAAAGCTTACATGAAATGCTGATGAAGATAAAAATTGCTTTTAGTTTTTAGTTATCAGCGAATATTTCGCAGAGAGGGTGGATAGATGCTGAATGAAAAGAGATGGGAAAAAGGGAAAAAGAGATTTTCAATTAATTCTAATATTTTTCTGATTTAAGCTGGCAATATTTGAACCACTTTTGTACTCTTATGCAACAGGCTATAGGATTATTATGATGATTTGAAATACTTAATTTTGGTCAGGTTCTTAATTTTTAACCCTAGAAAAAAACCCCCAGCAACATCCTTCCAAACACAATGCTCTCAACCCAGAAGAAAAATGAGTACTAACACAGTAGGTGGTCTTCCCACTGAATTGCTATCAATGCCTGCACCATCTGGATTTTCCTTGGAGGCCTTGTATCCAAGAACTGACAAGACCCAACCTTACTTAATTTATGAGACAAGATCATAGCCAGTGATGATGTGAGTGCAAGCGTGTATAGTAACATTTGTGTGTTACAATACATGCTTGCAATTGTGTAAGGACTGCAAAAAAAAAAAAAGTCAATTGTATGAAGCTTACAAATATTGTATGAAACAGCTGGTGTATAAGCAGGATTTTAGGGTCCTTATAACATCTTTATGGAGTTTTGTGTCACTGAACTTTCGTGGCCTATTCAGTTTACATTCTATGTGACTGGGAAAAGTACCTATTAAAGAAAGCAAGATTTCATTATTTGTTGGAAATAATAAAAAAGCTTTATTTACTATATATGGATTATATTTTGAAGCTCTAGTATGTGCTCAATTGTTTTTCTCCTCCAGGACATCCAAAAGCAACAGTCAAGTTGCCTACCAAAAATCAGAAAAAAGAATAAAGCACAGTTCATGCTGAATTTAACAATATTTTTGTGTCAAAAACCTTACCTTTTTACTAAATTTAATTTCACCCTATTTAGAATTTAACAGGTAAAAAATCATGTTTAAAAGGCTCTTAAAATAAAATTATATTTTTTAAACTCTCAAACAATACATATAGAAGAACACCAATTACAAAGAGAAGTATATATTTATAAAGAAATATAAAAGATAACTGAAAGCAGCAAGCTTTTCAAATCTTTGAGCAGAACATCTGAGTTATTAATATCACATACGACTCAGAAAGAAACTGATATATTTCATGATTAATAATTTCTTAACCAATAACCCAAACTAGAAAGGTGGTGGAAAACTTAATTCAGAAGTTCATATCCAGGTTTAATATAAGCACAGCTGAATTACAAGTCACTGCAGTCCTGACGTCCTACTCACAAATTTTTCATATTACCAAAAGTTTTTGTTTCTACCCTTTTATAGTTAGTAATTTGGCTACTTAAAGAAACATTTTTCTAGTAACTTAGATATTACTTACCAGTTTTATTTTCCCCATTTTTTTATTTTCTCATTTTAATTATTTTGATTTCTTCTTCCCTCTTTATTTTTTTAATAAAAAGATCCACTGTGCAGACTTTCACGGCTCCCTAGAATATGCAATAAAGAGACAAGATATAAAACTTTGCAGCCAATATCCAGCAACAATGGGCATGTTTTCACTTCATTTCCTCTTAAAATCAGAAATACATCTGGCCTGTCTAGACGAAGACATAGGATTAAGATTTCAGGCATCCAATTTAGGAGCATTAGATTCCATAAAGAGCGGATAGAGGAAGGACAGGTTCTGACTTATCTGCAATTTCATGGTGAGGCTTCTCTGCAACTGAACCAGGCTTCAATCTGTGAGAACATACTAATTCAGTGGTGTTAGAGATAAATGTTGATGGCAATTAAGAACTGGGAATCTGCATGAGAAGCACTGGCATCTGCTCCTAGCATCTTCTTGAGGACAGCTGCCCAGACATGGGTTTAGGAAAGGTGGGTCCTACCTTATGAACCTGATCTCCATCTGTGACAACATGACCCACCTAGTGGATGAGGTGGGTCTGTGGATGTATCTACCTGAATTTTAATAAAGCCCTTGTCACCATGTCCCACAGCATTCTCCTGGAGAAACTGGCTGCTCATGTTTGAAGTGGGAACACTGCTGGGTGGAAAACTGGTGGGATGGCTGGTCCCAGAGAGTGATGGTGAATGGAGTTACATCCAGCTGGCAGCTGATCACTAGTGGTGTTCTCCAAGACCAGTGTTGGGGCCAGCACTGTTTGATATCCTTATCAATGATCTGGATGAGAGGATTGAGTGCCTACTCAGTCTGAAGACAAAACCCCGTGGGAAGGAATTTTGATCTATTTGAGGGTGGGAAGGTTCTACAGAGGGATTTGGATGGGCTCGATCAATGGGTTGAGGTCAGCTGTATGCAGTTCAACAAAGCCAAGGGCCAGGTACAGCACTTGGGTCACCACAACCCCAGGCAGTGCTACAGGCTGGGGACAGAGTGGCTGGAAAGCTGCCCAGTGAAAAATGACCTGGAGTGTTGCTTGATATGCACTCTTTAAAAGTCATTGGGATAAAAATCAACGCTCTTCTCTAAGATATTTTCTTTGCCTAAGAATCAATAATCAGGTGTAAATTGTTTAACCATTTTGAAGTCAATATAAGCCCACAGCCAAAGACTATACAAATTTAATCATACATTTTCAGGAAGAGATCTGAGCAGGAAGGCTGTTCTATCATTCAGAGAAGAAAGCAATAAATAAACGTGTTGTTCCCCTTTTCATGTGTAGGTACCCAATGGGGTAAGAAAAGAGCGTTTTGAAAAATGCAAGGTTGTTTTAACAAGAGAGTCAAATGCAGTTCCCGTTACTGAAAATACATCTGTGCATCATCGTTATCATATCTGTTGCAGAGAGAGTTGCATTATGTAAATTCATATTCCTTCCTTTTGCTTCAGTCCCAGACTGATTCAGACATATGGTTTGCAGAATGCTTGCAACTGTCTCATTTTTGGCACTTCAAATACAGGAAGCAATATGTTATTTGTATATTCTGTTAGGGACTAATACAATACAAAGCCCACTGAAACAGCTCAACTTTGGATCATACCCTTCAATTCTCTCCTGACTAGTCTACACTGTTTCCTGAAAAGGCATCACAGAATTTTTTGCAAAGGTAGTTTGACAGCTGCTCTACTGGTTATTACTAGTCTTTTCCTGCACTGTTCTTTACTTACCCTGCAATTTTTTTCCATCGCCTCTGTGTTAGGCTCCAGACCTGATCTCAGTGTAGACAACAGTAATCTTTCCATTACTTCATTACAAACGGTTTAGATTGGAAACCAAGCCTGCTCTCCAGGGTGAGAAGTGAATTGCGTGACTTCCAACTAGAGAGACTCCACTCTCCACCAGGACACTTGGCTATCCCACCACACCCTAGTTTCTGAGTAGGAAAGCTATGGATGTGCTGTGTCAGCACATTAGGCAGCAGTGCTTGTAAAGACAAGACATAAAATATGTTTCTGTGATTCAGTGTCTACAATGCTTATATGTCATTTCCAGTTACATTTTGTTCTAATATGGCTTACATTAGTGTCATTTACTTACAATTTTATTTTTGCTCTCCTTGAGCATCAGTTCCAGTGAAGTTGCCTTTCTAAAAATTTGATTGATCACAGAGAATACAGTGATACTGAATATTACACCTTAACTTTTTAAGAAGTACACATGGTCATTAATTTACTCCTTATGAAAGGACACTTTATCAGTTCTGTCTCACAAGATCTACTGTAAGGTCTTTTCTTCTAGGAAGAAAACAGGTTAATAAATAATCCAGTCTGAGGTTTATTGGCCTTTTTTGTCATTCACCTCCAGTGGGAATTATAGCAAGGAACAGTTGCCCCTGTTAACCTGCAAACATTTTTCACTCAGTTAGGTCATTGCCTCTGGCTCAAGGGTCCAATTTTCCTTTCATTCATTAAGCACATTGGGAAGCAGAGTTCCTAACCCTTTCCAGTCTAAATGTGGAACAATCACATCCCCTCACAATCAAGTGCCAATGTGCTGGGACCTTTACGTTTCACTGTGATCTCTCAGTGACGCAAGTTTTTAACAATTGAAGGATATTAAGTCAAAAAGTTGTTTTCTAATTGGAGGAGCTCAGGGGATTTCAAATAATGAACTCTTATAAACTGGAAGCTGGTACATGTGCCTTTCCAATTATTTTTGTTTCAAATCAGGCAAGAGGGCACTGCTAATCTCAGAAAGCAGATTTCAGATGTTCTACCTAGAAATTAAGGCCGTGAAGCATAAGAGTTGAGCAGGCGTAAACCATTAATGCTTTGGGGAGATGAAATTACAGAGTCTCATATGTCATTTTACTGGATGGTGTAATAGCTAAGGGACAATGTAATTCCAGATTTTAAAGTGTGTTTGATATAGCTAATTCACTCCTATAAAGACAGGCTGAAAAGGCTGATGCTGCTCAGCCTTGAGAAGAGATTCCTCTGGGGAGACGTAGAGCAGCATTCCAGTACCTAAAGGAGGCCAAGAGAAGAGCTGGAGAGGGATTTTTTTACAAGAGACTCCACTGATAGAGTGAGGGGTAATGGTTTCAAACTGAAAGAGAGTAGGTTTAGATATTAAGAAAAAGTTCTTTACTGTGGGGATGGTGGAACACTGGCACAGGTTGCCCGGAGAAGCTGCAGATGCCCCATCCTTGGAAGAGTTCAAGGCCAGGTTGGATGGAACTTGGAGCTATCTGGTCTAGTGGAAGATAGGGGAGTGGAGCTAGAGGATCTTTAACATCCCTTCCTATCCAAAGTATTCTATGGTGATTTTATGATTCCCTTTGGAGCATTCATAAAGAAAGAAGGGAGAATGAGTGTTTCCTATTGATAAAAGACTTTGCTAGAGAGAATCTCTGGATGGATGAATGGTGGTTGCTGTCTTGTAATTACGAGCCAAACACTTGAGTTCTTTATATAGAGATGTTTCTATACACATCATTGGCTGTGCCAAAATATAATAAAAATGTCTTTCTGCAATAAGTTAGCAGCAGTGTTTATACAGGGCCACCACTAAAAGGTAAGCAGAAAAATCACTAATCCTTTACAGTGGTATAATTGGAGATTTTGTGAAGTAGGATACTTTAAAATGGAAATGAAATAACAGAAAACCTCTGTACAACTGCTCAGAAGAGGCTTTGAGACATGGCAAATGAAAAAACACCTGAGTAGGAGAAATGTAAAATATTTTGAATTTCATATCTGATTTCTCCTGCTGAGTGGTCAGAAAAAAATAGAGGAAGGATTTTTTGGGAGATCTATGTAATGGTTTCAAAGCATAGTGGGGAGGAGTAAACTGGAAAAGTGTAGTTAGGTCATGAGAAAAGCACAGAATCAACTATAATCCTGGCAATGGAGGATAGAGGGAAAGGGATGCAGGCTGAAGCCTGAGCAGAGGGAAATAATACACAAGGGTCTGGATGTGTGGGGTGTATGCAACAGCTCAGCTGCAGATGGAGGAAGAGAAAGGCTGACATTAACATTGGCATTAAACAGGAAAAGAAAAAGGAAAAGAGCTGATGGTTAGAAGCTGGCAAAAGAAAAGCTGCTGTGGGTTTTCATCTTGAAAATATTGAGCTTATTGTGGTCTGCATAAAGATTCCCAGAAAAGTTAGCAGGCATGTCAAGGGAAGTAGAATATTGTTCAGTGGGGAGAGATGGAAAGGGAAATTTGGGAATTACTGGCCAATTGTTGAAGAAATTGGAACTAAGTCAAATTTTCAGGGAGGTTCCCAAAGAGAGGGAAAAGAAAAACTTGTGCTTTTCAAAAAACACACTCATCAGCTTCCTTGTTACTTGTACAACTGATGTGTCAAATGTCAACATTTTGTTATTTCTAAAAAGGAGAGGAGAAATATGTTTTGTTTGAGCCCTGTGACAGCCTACATGCAGACAGAATAAGTGAAGACTTCAGCTGGAAGGGTGTAGGGTAATTAGACACATGCATTTTGGGGTCTTTCCCGAATAAGTTACCCATGCAGGCAGGCTGTTTAGCACTTTTTACACCCTCAAAGGCTCAGAGCTGAATTAGGCTGGAAACTGGTCAGCAATAAAGTTAGTCACAAAAGTTCAGAAGAAATTTTTATTTCTATTGGAATTTTTCAAAATTAAATTCTTAAAGTTTATATGCATAAATAAGTACACCCATAAGTACATATGCAGAGAGAGAAATCTATATCAGTATACTTACAGAGATAAAATTCCCATCTGTCAATATTGTGTCAGATACCAGTAGGGCAGGCTCCTGTTTAACTGGATTTGCATTAGTCCAGCAGAAGCTCCCCTGGGTGAATCAGGAGCCAGAAGGAGTAGCTGGAGGATCCTCACTACCCCACTTCCTGTCCCATAGGGTCCAGGGCAGGCAGACTTCCCCATGAGCTGGAGCTTCCCAAGGCTTTCAGACTACTACTGACTCCAGAAAACTTAATTTTTTTTAATTTTTTTTTTTTTTAATGAAACATGAAAGTCTTCCATACTGGAATGAAAACAAAGCTGCTCAAATTTGTATGTGTGTGGCAGATTTATGCTGGAGGAATTCAACTGTCTCTCAGATGGTGGTTGTTACAAAAGCCTGGGACATCAGAGATTCAAATTCTTAAAAGAATAGTTCTTCATCCATACAACATGAAAGAAAAGATGAGTGGGGCCTACCTCTTTACCTCTTTTTTTTTTTTTTTTTTTTTTTTTTTTTTTCCAACCTGGACCACAAAAATTTTTCTCTTATGTGTTGCCTCCTGAAAGAAACCAAACAAACCTGATATATTGCTATAAGTTTCCATTTGAACAGAACACCATATTCTTTGGAAACTCCAGTGAAGGATAGTTTTCTTTGACTCCTGTACTCAAAAAATTTTTGAGGGCTTGAAGGATGCCATGAGGCCAATGAAATTTTCTGAGGTTTTTCCTCTGAGTATGAACTTCAAGCAAAGCAGTCTGAAGACAACATTTCAAAGGGAATGTCTAAATTTCCTTTTGTGTGAAAGAAACTAAATTTAGAAACATCAAAATACTCTGTGGAGTTGGATTGCTGCTTTCTGCCCAGTTCTGGTTACACACACAGGTGTTACTGGAAGCTCAAGGGTCTCGGCTAGAGGATGAGCTGAATGACAGAGAAAGAATAATGTTACTGTCAGGGCTCATCACAGAACCTGTAGTGCTCTTGCTACAGAGTACACACTTTCAATGTCAGCAGTTACTATAATTTTTTGGAAGTCTATTGTTATGTGGTGGTATTCCTAAAGCTCCAGCTTCTGGAAACTGGCAAAGACACGTGAATTTAAGTGCAATTTCCCTGTTTAAAATAGATTCAGGTTTGAATTGGCCACAGAGAAAAGTTTAAAATCATAAATCAAAATGCTCAGCCGTCACAGAGCAGGCAGAAAGACCCTTCTCTTCACTATGTTCCTTTAAAGTTCATTAATTTTAAGAAGATTTCTGAATTTCTGGAGCCAAATTCATAACATTTGGGTGCTGAAGTTTGGTATAATTGATTTTTTTGCCTCCCACACAAGCTGATGCAAGCAAGTCATTAAAAAGGGCTGAATATGTCTAGTTGTAAGGCTCTGCCAAACCTCTGTTTGCTGACAAGTAAAGCATTTTTGAAAGTCACAAGAAACACTGGAAATCTTTTTTGTCAGCTTTAAAAAAGAGTTGCACCTCTGTATTCCAGGCCACACAGACTGAAATAATTTCTGAAATGGAGATTGCACAGGAAAGAATGTTCTTATATACATTTGTTAAAGCACTGAAATCCAAATGCAGTGCTGATTCTTTACATTATAAGTCAATGTTACAAGACAAACTTTAATTCTGTGAGTGCATCTGATAATAACAGATTGTAATATCCTGTTCAGGAAGAAACACTTGTAGGTTAACTTCTTGATCGCATTGAGAAATTATTCAAGAAACACTGCAAGAGCTGTTTACACTTTCCATGTATTATACATAAATATTTGTTTATGGAGCAACTGTGTGGTGCTTTGCCTTTGTCAGCAACTGGAAATTGTTACTAATAACAACATTTAGGGTTATAAATTCCATAACCCCTATCTGACTCCATGCTGTACTTTCCAAGAAATTGCAAAGTGAGAACTCTGGCCTGGGCTTCAAGGAAGAGTTATGCTGAGACACACAAAAGTGTTCTGTGAGAAACTTCAGTGCTTTCTGCACTCCACATTACCCCCATCCCCACAGCCATGCAGAGGACACTGAAGCCTTACACAAAGGTGTGTTTACAATGCCAGTTAGTCAGAAGCTTGAGACTGTTTTTAAAACCAGGCCTACCCTCTACCATGCACTGCATTATCACAGAATCACAAAATCATTTACATTGGAAAAGACCTCCAAGACCATCAAGTCCAACCTTTGACTGATGACCATCTTGTCAGCTAGACCACGACATTAAGTGCCACATCCAATCCATTTTTGAATACCTCCAAAGATGGTGATTCCACCACATCCCTTGGGAAGACATTTCCAATGTTTAAAATCTTTTCCAAAAAAAGTTCCTCCTCATGTCCAAGATTATTCCTGATGTCCAAATCATGATATCTCATCATTCTTCTCTTCCATCTGGTTCAAAATTCTCCCTTTGCCAATGATCCAAGCCCATGAGCTAACGAGCTGTGGGCACTACTGTCATATAAATACTCTTATTAGACACAAACCTTATACTCCACTCATATTTGCGTGTTTGACCATCAGTTCACTGCATTGGAAAGTTTCAATTAACACGTCCCACAAAAAAGAGCATAAAGTCTGAAGTAAGTATTTGAGACATTTTAGCAGTCAATTTAAAGAATATAGGGTGAGCCAAAATTGAGCATAATCAGCATAATTCCTTCCTTGTATTCCAGACAGCAATATCAGACATTGGCCAGATACTTGGGTTCTAAGAGAACAGCTTAAAGAATTAGTATATTTTTAATCTTGTAAGATATCTGTTTTTACTACGGTATTTTGTCAGGTGAAAGACCAGTGGCATCTTATACTGTAGGATAGACAAATGAGCTCAGGAAAGTATTCTGGGTGTTCTGCTCTATGGCAAGGTTCCCTCCTTCAATGAGCACAAATCCCAAATC
Source organism: Pycnonotus jocosus (assembly GCA_013400435.1). NCBI lineage: Eukaryota > Metazoa > Chordata > Aves > Passeriformes > Pycnonotidae > Pycnonotus > Pycnonotus jocosus. The sequence goes on from VWYP01031344.1 coordinate 72,843, forward strand.
CAAAAGTTATCCCAAAGAAACTAGTACAGTGTTTGGCCCATTGTTAGTATACTATGCTTAGCAATCTCTAACACAGAACAATACCCAGTGGATTTTGAGAGTTCAGCTTTCTTCAAAACTATTTTTTTCCTTCATACAAAAAAGGACAAAAAAGAAGAAAACACAGAAGCATGGGAAAGTAAACTAGGCAGGAAACAAGTCTGTATTCACATTTGTTACCCAGAAGAAAAGTAGATTTTAAAAAAATACATATTTTAAAAGCTGAACATTTTAGCTTGATTTTAATTAGTATTTATTCAGAGTCCTGTGGGAAAAGAATGAATGCCATATAACATATCTGATGCTGGAAAGCCCTGAATATCCTCAAATTCATGTTGATTAAAGTAGGAAACATGGGAACAGAAGGTCCTATTTTGTATTTTTTATTTACAATCTAGGCCACAGATTGATAATAGTTGAGTAAAACATTAGGGATTTCATTTTATCATGTAAGAATTCCTAAGAGAAGATCTTGTGAAGATTTATGTTTAAGCCTCTATGAGAGATGAACCTCATCTGCTTTAACTGATTGTGTGTGTGGTCAGTATGCCTATAGTCATCCCTTTTATAACAATTTTGTTGTAAGGTTTTCCTTGTTTGCCTCTACAGGATCAATAAATGCAAATGCAGTGACTGTAGTAAATGAGTCTCAGTTAATCTTACCTGTCATTGAAAAAGCAGTTTCAGAGTATTTCTGTCTTCAATAATATCACTTAAAAATCAAGAAACAAAAGGCAGTTCATAGAGTTACAGTGCAAATTAGCTCAATCCATTGATGTTCATTTCGTGCTTGTTATACTTCATGGGAACGAAGAGTAATCTGAGTTCTCATAAATCAATAAAAAAGCAAGTGACACGTGGACTGACTATAAATGAGAATAAAAGTGAAAAATCACTGCTGTTAGACTCATCTATATTTCTTACTTCTTTCCTATTAGTAGGTACATCAAGTCCTAGAACTTTAGAAAGTCATCCAATGACAAATCATTCAGTCTTTTTCTCACTACTATCTAATTCCCCAAAAGATTTTTCATTCTAGTGTCAGAAATCACATCTTCTGGCCAGTGTCCTCAAAGAAAAGGTGAATAGATTCTTCACAGTACTCCCTCCCTAAAAATTCCTTCGAGAAGAGAGGTTATCTCAATAGAAGGTATCATCCCCAGTTCTCTCAAATGTCTTTATTGACAACCAGGACACAGGACTCAAAGGAATTCTAAGTTTGCTTACAGCACTGAATGTGGAGGAGCTGTCAACTCCCTCAAGAGCAGGAACAGGCTCCCCAGGGAAGTGGTCACAGCATTAAACCTGTCTGAGTTCAAAAAGTGTTTGTACAACGCTCCCAGGCACATGGTGTGATCCTTGGGGTGCCCTGCACAGCACCAGATGTTGGAGTCAATGAACCTGGATGGGTGCCATCCAACTTAGCATGTTCTATGACTCTATGGTCTCTATTGGCAAAACCCTCCCATCATTAAAATTGTACTTGCAGCACCACATGTCACGTTTCTCTTAAGAATGATTGCTGCCACTCCTTAATTTATTTTTTTTTCTTTACCTTGTACCACATGGGGGGGTGCTGCTCAGTGGTTGGCTGTATTTTGGAGAATCACTACCAGACACTGAAGCTCTGGCTTGAACTTCCAGAATTCAGTGTGATCTATAAAGTCCGGTGTTGACAATGTACAAACCAATCTCCATTCTTTTTGCGCAATCCCAAGTGTGCAAAGAGAATAAATATTATGACTTAATCTAATACAGTGGAGGAAGAGTGCTATGCACACAGACTTCAAACACATTGTTATATTTTTTAGCAGCCTGCACAGTAGATTTTGTCTGGGAGAGGTTACAGCACAGACCCTACTGCACTGTTCATGAAAAGACTACAAGTAAAGGAAATAACTTTCTCTCTATCAGTATATACCTGAAAAGAAAGGGAGAACAGTTCCAGTGAAGACCTGCTTTAGAAAACCATGGCAGTACTAACAAGGCATTACTAAAACAGCATGTTTGATACTGTGAGAACTGGCAATTGTTGATGCTTAGTTGGAAACATTCTGGATGGGTTTGTCGGTTGGAGGGTGGAACTGTAAAGGTCAAAATATTTCTTAAAATACTTTAAAAGTCTTAAAAATTAAAGTCACTTTCACTAAGAAGGAAACTGATAAATATTTTCATTAAAATATACTTTGGCTTAGAGAACAACATAATTATCAGCCTACGGATCCATTCTCCAAACCTTTGTAATGGTTAAGGGGTAGAGATCGTGAGTTTTTGTGGGTTTTTTTGTTGCTCAAAATTAAGTTCTCCACCTAATTCTGGACAAGTGGGAGAAGATTTTTTCAAATCCAATTTCTTTCAAATAGGAATAAAAACCAAATCACAAACAGTTCCAAACTTCTTTTTACATATAACCCATCAAATTCTGCATTTTCGCTCTCAGATACGTTCTCTGTTTCAGAGAGGAGATGCGTCCTTCATTTAAATCTGCCTAAATTACTTGCAGTGAGCCTGCTGTGTGAGTAGCAAAATCAGCTTACCCTGTCTTGAACAGGATGCTTAATTAACTCCTAAGTTCCAAAAATTTGCTGAACTCACCTGGAATTCACACAGAAGACAAGCCTCCTAATGCCTATCTGCATTACCTTGAAAGTTAATTAGGTTTAAAATTAACACAAACTGTACACTTACCAGGTTTTTCAAGATCAGCTGCTTCAGGATTTCTCTCAAGACATCTTTTTTATTGCACTGATTCATATCATTCCAAAGGTCTGCATGTTTCCTTATCCTATTTCCCTTTCCAGCAGCTGTTAGCTACCTTTGATCTGGGAACCTAATTTGATAGACTAGGGTGCTGTGTTCTGGCTTCTCTCTCCCAGTACCAGAGGGGTCAGACATCCACATTTGCTTACTTTTTATATGCCCAGAGGTAAATACTCAGTCTCTCTTTGTGTTATCTTTCAGCTATCCAATCATTGGTAAAGCTTTTAGGTATTTTTAAAATCAGGGAACATTTTCCCACTGATGTCCAGAATGTCCAGAATTTTCTAAATTGCTGTCACTGTCTCTACTTCACACAAGGTATCTAGATCTCCTTGAACACAGGAGAGGAAAATGCAAAGATGTGGGAAAAGAGCATAGCTTAAGTGTCAAACTTCACTGTGACAATCTTACAAGACTGTCCTTTGGGAATCAATCAATCAATCAATCAATACCAGCTGGGAAACACCAAAAGGACAGGTGCTTAGTTTCTGGGGTTTGGAGCCTTCCTATCCTGATCACATCTTCTCTTCTTCTTTCCATTCTTTGTTAGGCTAAAACTGAAGTTACTGTTTCTCATTCCTATCCAGTTGCCTTTTGTACAATATATTTATTTCTTGTCTTTTGTGTTTGTATAAGAATCCTGTAGCACTCAAGTACACACACTGAAAAATAAAGATTAATCACATAAACTGAAAACTCGGAAGAAAATAATCAACTGAGCTGAAAATGTTTAAAGTCCTGCAAGGGTTTAAAAGGTTATAAACTGAAAGGACAAAGGTTTTTGGAAACAGACTTACGAGTAAACAACCTCACTGCGACCTCATGCTCATATAAGGAGTGAAGAGGAGGAGATGGACCCGTTAGGCAGGAAGTTATAAGAAATCTGCTGAGCTAAAAAACAGCAGAGAAAATAATATATAAAGGTCTATAGTTGAATCTGAAGAGGGGGAATCTCCAAGGACTAACTGGAGAGAAGAAACTACATTACAACATTTTCCTGGCCTATAAGCCTAAGTTAGGAAGTAAGCAAAGTCCAGACCCAGTGCCAGATCGCTGGGATTCACTGAAGTTTACTGCGTGCCAGAACATTCTCCAAATTGAACAAGAGGGAACAGAGACAACAATGACCCTGTTTTTTATAATCTTTCTTAACTAGGAGCTGTAAAGCAAAAAAACCTAGGGACTGATCTGGAGATGATCCACATGAATCTGCTGTCCACAGGAAGAAAACTCCCAGAACAATGCACAAGAGGGCTGAGACGAAAGGGATTTGGATGACTATCAAAACACAGAGAAAGAGGTTCATCTCTACTACCAGATAGGATGCTCAAGTAATGTTTTAAAGGAATTTCTGCAAACCAACCTTATTATTTTTCTAGTGTGAGAAAACAGGCCAGGTTACCTATGAAGTGAAGAGAAAATACCAGCTCAAAGAGCATCTGACATTACTATAGCATGACACCAGAAGCAGTGACTATAAAGAGAAGTTGCTGGAATGGCAATCTGTACTTATTTATATTCAACTCAACTGGAAAGAAGGCAACAAAATGCTGAGGAAATGTGGTTAACTGACAAAGCACTGTGCTACAGTCAAAAGAAAGTATGAAAACCAGGTTAGGAAAGAATAGGAGCTGGAAGTGAGTAAAAAGCCAACATGGAAAAAAATTGTCATTGCAAGAACCCAAAAGGTGTTTATTTTTGAGAAAAAGCATGCAGCCAGGATCTGGAGGTCCAGTAACAACTCCAGTTACTATTTTAGGATATAAAGAGTATGAAGATGCATGAACTTGTGAATAACTAACACAAATAAATTTAGCATTCTCCTTAGCACAACAGATTGTTTTCATGTGGTGATTCAGACATGTAAAGGGCAGGTTCTTCCTGGAGTAATGCATGGGTTAAAGTATCCATTCATTCACCATTTCAGACAACTGTACAGCAGGAATTGTACTAGAGGCGGCTCATCTAAAATACATTCAGTGCCATATATGTTGGTTATTTCCAAGCTCCATCTTCATATAATTTAATTTGTTAGTAAAGAAGAAAAGGAACTGACAGAAGACATTGTGGGATCACAGAAGCATTTCACACCACATACCTTAGTATGCTGACTTAGGATCCTCACTACCTCCCCAATATTTCTACAGTGAGTAGAGAAGGACAGGCAGTTGTCAGGCAGTTTTTCAGAAAAGGTCCCAAGATGTTTCTGTATCCTCCATTGAGTACTTGTAAGGAGTTTGGAAAGGTTAGCTTTCCAGGCTGGGTGCTTCAGGTGAGTGTCCAAAGTCAGACTGTGGCTAACCCCAAACTATCCCTTATCCCAGTGCCTCAGAGATAAAGGTGAAATAAGACTTCAGGGGTCAGCTCTCTATATAAATGAATTCCTTAACTCTAGTCTGTACTTTGTAATATTGCTTTCAGGAAGGTTTCCATACATAGAGACTACATAAGGTCAGCATTTATGTCCTGCAAATGAGTCCCTTAAAAATTCTCCTGTGCTCTTGAATTGGTTTATAGAAATATTTGTTCCACATGAACATTTGCCTCACCACACTTGTCCCAGCTTGTTATATATTTCTTTGTTCAAAGACTTGGCTGCTCATTCCACAGCAATCAATAATACAAAAATTTAAAGGATACAGGGTGCATTGCTTCCCATTCTTGAACTGCCAGGTTTTCTCCCCTCCACACATAGTCATGGCACTCATGATAAAGATAAAGAGAGAAATCATCTTCCTGGAACATTGTAAATGTCGCTGAAGCAAGTCAAGCAAGCCAGAAGGACCAGGATGAGATAAGGGTGAAAATAATAATCTCCCAGGGGTGGAGGATGTAGAAGCTGAATGATGGACTTTCATAGGAGCAAGTTCAGTGAAGCTTTTTGGGGTGTGAGTGGATGAGGAGGTAGGTACAGCATATAAAGGCAGTAATGTGTGTGTGTACACATACACATGTGTTTGTTTATTGTAGATGAAGGAACAGAGCGAATTCAAAACTCTATAACTCAAAATAAAATGAGCTGAATTCATAACATGTATTTGTGTGGCAGCCTTTGCTGCACATGTCACATCTGGAATAATCTGGGGTCCAGATGACTGGATAATGAGAGCTCACTGGCCTGTCCTGGAGAAGGCTCCTAAGTCTCTTCAAACACATGTTGACCCAGGGAGCTGCAGCTGCTGTGCCAGTAGGCACACCACAGTGCAGGCTAGATCCATGTTGGTTTGAAACAAGTGCAACCTCTGTAAAATAATTCATCTGGGGTGGGTAAGCCTGGAATAACCCAGATTGGAGTAATCTTTGTGACAGTGACATTATGAGTGGGGACCCTTCTAAAGGAAGTATTTCACTGTTAGTCTACAACAATTCATGAGAAGCCTACAATCTGAATTTCAATTGGTTTTTTATTGGTAATTGTGAATTACCAATAGCTGACTGCTCAGCAGTCAAAGCTACGGGGAACAGTCATCAAAACAATGTATCACTACTTGGGTACTTTAACCCCATTCATTCTTTTCTAAAAGTGCTGTCAGGCTGTTGGCTCTGCTACAAATATAGTTTGAGCTAAGGAAAGACATGCGAAGTCAAGCCTAAAGCAGCATTAAAGGGAAACAGACAAAGTATTAAGGCCTGTGGTGGTGAAGGAGACACATACACACAAATGCCAAGTCTATTGGCTGGTCGCAGAGAAGGGATTTTCTGCAGACAAAATAAGCCCCAGTACTGTTATTAATGTTAGTAATTTTTTCTGGATCATCCTTTGTGCCAGCTCCACCTATCATTCACACTTCATGGATAGTTCAATTAAGAGCACTAACAACTGCCAGCTTTATAATGTTAAAAGAAAACAGTTGTTATTAAAATAGAAAATAGCAGCAACCCATATCATCAGACCACCATAACATTGCACAGCTTGGCACAAGTCTTGAAGTCTCTGCTCTACTGAGGCCCTGTCCAGACCACACACAGAGCCTGAAATAGAATATAAATCATCATTAAAAAAAAAAAAAAGATGAAAATAGGATGCTATGTCTTAATCAGGATTTGCAATATAATCATCTACTTCGCCTAATCTGTAAGTGGCATAGATGATAAAACTTTCCACCCTAGGGAAAAGTCTGATATTCTGATACTTATTTTTATAATTAACTCAGACAAAAGTTTGAAAATTCTCCTTTTTCTTTTTTAGCTTTTTAGCTGAATTATTTTAATATCCTTGAATCAATGTATTTTATCTGATCTGCCAAATCCAAACTGAAATAAAAGGATCTATTCTCTCTGCTAGCATGCATCTCCAGGGACTAACTGCCATGCAGTATGGAAAACATAGCCCATATGCAAAGCATCTTTTATATAAGGAAGAAAAGCATGAAAGATCCAAAGCAACAAATTTTATATGTCATTTCTAATCTTATGCTAAACAGAAATTAAACATTGGCAGACCTGAAATATTTCCATCTCCTGTGAAATCTTCAGAAAAGGGGGAGAGAATAAAAGAGGATCCTTTCTTATTAAAATTTTTTTTTGAGAAAGCCACATTTACTGACACAGAAAATGCTGTTCAAGTTTAATCATCTTACACATTAAAATTACTGTCAACTCTGTATGAATGCAAAGAACAACCACTTCCAAATATGTATACATATACCTTACAAAAAATTTTTTTAAAATACTAGAAAACACCTATTCTGGTATTTTTGACATTTCACATGCAACCATTAGGAAATCCTCAAATCAAGAGTGTTTTTTCACTCCCTGTACTAGAGTTCTCTTGTGCTTGCACGTTATTATACAATCTTTAATCACACCAAATGCACACTATTTTTTTCCACAGACTCCCCCACCTCTTCCCTCCCCTCTCCCCCCTCCATTTCATCTGCTGTACAGAGTGAAAGGTGATGCAGGAATGAATCAGTGTTCTGCACTGAATGAGCCCATTGTCCCTCAGTCCCTCGCCTCGCCTGGCTCGCTGCACGGCTTAGAAGGTGTCCGGTAAATGAGGCAAAGGGCTGCAGGAAGAGGATTGTTCATCCTGTGCTCACTGTGCCTCCCCAAAGTGCTGTCTACAGTCATGCCATTAAACACACTACTTGCAGTTCTCATGCGTGGGGAGACCCAAGCCAATGTTATCTATAGAAACATAATGATAATTTTCTGTACTTTTCAATAGGAACATTTGCTATGTTCCTTTATGTACAGATCTGTTGGACTTGTGTACTTGGTATTAGTCTTCAGCTGGCCCAAGCTTTCTACAGCAAAAGAGAGCATTCACTGACAATTTAATTCACAGACACTTTAATATATATACACAAACATACACAAAAATAGAGGGAGGATTTGAAATAAACTCCTTTAATACTTCAACAGATGTTACTCAGCCATTAAAGAAAGCAAAATCCAGTTTATACCACTGCTGCTGAAGGGTTTTATTTCGGTATCAGAAAGCTTGTTATGTTGTGTCAAGCTGATGCTGCTGAAGACTACTGAAGTGCTGATATGTGAACCTAATTTGGAGGATTTGCAAGCTGTGGAACTAGTAAGATCACAGATAACAAGGGGATGGATCTATTACACACTTTCTCTGGTTTCACCATGACATAATGCTCCAAAAATCAAAAAGTAAAATACAGAGTTGGCCCCAGTCCAAGCATCCCAGTATGTTAACTACAAAGTTGGATTTGCGCATGCAGCACAATTAATTTATTTTTTAAAAATAATTTTTTTTTTAAATTAACATAATCAACAGTAGTGAAGGCTAGAAGTCTTTGTTAAACACACAAAGCAATCTTCTTCTTTGGATTAGACTGCAGTGGAAACTCAGGAGGGATATAATGTTGTCTCTTTCCTTTTCCCCTCCAGTGCACGTCACTTAGCCCACCGTGAACCCTGGGTCACACACAGTCATATGGTTTGCAGAGCTCCGCTCCTCCTTCCTCTCTCCACATCACAACTTAGCTTAGCCTCCGCCTTCTGCTGCAACATACCTCTGCCCTGAAAAGAACAGGCAATCTCAACAATCAAACAGAATATTCTGGCTCAAACTCCATTCTGGCTTTGGCTGCTTTAGTAAAACTGTCAAAAACTAATGGAAATGTGTTGCATTTACTGTAATGGTTTTTGTGTTGTAAACACCTGGTCTTGATGGTTCAGATATTTTGTATAGGCTGTAGAATGATGATTTAGATCACTGCTGGCTTTGAACTTTGAACATGTTACTACCAGACTACTCAAGCGTCTATATTAGAAGCTGCATGAGAAAGGACAGTTTCATAGCAAAAAACCCAAAACACCACCAAAAAAACCCTGAAGCTTTTTGCATGTGGTGTTTGAAACAGACATCTCTTACAGTTTTGAGAGAAGGCAGCAAGAGACTGTCACCAGAATAACCAGTGTCCCCAGATGACGAAAAAGAACCAGACCCAAAGCACCATTCTGAATCAATGCTACAGAGATTGAACCTTTTTTTCCTAAATGAGGGTAAGTATCCCAACCATTTAGCCATCATCACATCCAGTGTTTTTGTGCTGAGTTTCTGTAACTAGAAATTCCATCTTGGACCTGCAAAGCCTCTCTTGAGAAAAAAATTGATTGAAACTAACATGCTTCTCTGTAAAGTTTGATTTGGTTTTAGCACTTTCCAATAAAAATAATCATACAAAAGCATGACTTGCATTATAATTTATATCTCATTTATTATCTTGGCACCTGAATTACAAACAAACTTACATGTGAGCCTAAGGATCTCTGAACAAAATTACCCATTTCCTAAGAAGCCAAGCTCCTGAGTTTTGTCTGATTTCTAGTCTTAAATCTGATGTCTTGGACCAAAGATTTGAGAAATAAGACATTTGGCTTCTGTTTCCAGTTGTGCCATTGAGTCTCTGATGCAGCTTGGATAAGTCACTTAATATTGCTGTCCCAGATTTTCTTGATCTACTAAGCAGACACAGCAGTATGCAATCTGAGTGTGTTACAAAGCTAAATTAAAGGCCTTAAACAAAAGGTTCTAAGTGTCATTTCCCCCTTTTTTTTTTGCTAGTTATAAGATCAAAGAGTGAGAGAGGGAGTGTATTGTGTTTATAAGCAGTGAACATCTGATAAGTTTTATAGTCTATGCCAATATTGCTGTAATGTCCTTTTAAACCTACTGTCACCAACTAGAAAAAATAGGAATAAAAACATTATATAAGCAAACAGTAGTGCAAAAGACATGCCAAGGTGCAAAGAAGAGTTATGCATATTCATATCCCATTAACTTTGGTGTAACTGCACAGCAGGCCTTTCAGCCCCCAACTTTTTCTGAGAATTAACACCACACAAATTTTCAGTGTTTGATGTATGCTCCCTGTTATAGATCAAAATCACTTTGCTTTACTCCATTTTTATGTTTCTAAGATTCATTAATCCCTCCCAAAACTTACATCACTATGGCAGTCTTAAGTTCCAAATGCAATTTTTAACCCAAATGTAATTGCTTGTGCCACGCTATGTTGATACTGCAATTGTGTATCAGATCTTGTAGCTTTAGACACAGATGGATAACAAGGAACACTATTACCAAATCTGCATGGAGTTATACAGCTGAAAATTGTTCCCATACACACTTCCATCTCTGATTTAAATGTTTGCCTTATGTCTTTAAAGTGCATGTCAACAGAATACAGGATCATGCGCTTATTCGCGCTGTCATCAGACCACTATCATGTCAGAAATATTCATACCTCCAGTGAAATTACTGCAAAAAAACCCCTTAAATCTATTACTTGGCACATAATTTCTGTCTTATAGAGCACTGCTACCTGCTCTAAAAGCTTACATGTTTGTTTAGTTTTGTAGGTACAGTGTATTGAACAATTGAATAAATCTTTGGCTGGAGAAGTCCTCTACAGTTTAGTTTCCCATTTGGTTTTCTATTTCCCTTGCAATTTACTTGCAATACAGATGCCCAATTCACATACGGTGTTTCCAAATTTTTCATGCAACCTATAAATCTATGGTTTTTATCTAACCCCGTGGATCAGTTTGGTCCTGGCTAATGTGGATAATAATTGCATGATTATCCCCAGGTTCTGCGCTAATTACTGTGAGATTACAATCTGTTCAACACCTTTCACTGATGCTGTTTTTCCAAAGTTTATCTGATTTTTTTTAAAATGCAACCTTCCTATTTTTTTTTTTTTTTGTTACAAGCAGTAATATTTCTGCATTTATACATAAGGACCTCAAATCTATCTTCAATCCAATGTGAATTTGCTTTGACAACCAGGAAGTTTCTTCCATATGTGCCTGTTTCCATTTCTCACAGAAACACTGGCTTGACCTTAACCCATTTGTTAGACCAACACAATCTATAATACCAAATAGGCCTTGACTTCTTATGATGTCAAATAAGAGACGAATATACTTCCAGCTGAACTCATGATGATAACACACTTCTTTCCCTATATTACAGTTCAAAATACCATGAGCTGTCAATAAATGTAAAATGATAAATAAGAATCCAGACTCCAAACCTTTATCTCCTGTCCTACTCAGGAAAAAAAAGAAGTGCTGAAGTCACTGATGACTCATGAAATTCTTGTTACTAGAAAAAAAAATCCTATTTCATTGAAAATGAGATTTTTCACTATGGCCTATATCATTGATGTTTGAAACATGTTAAAAGTCTAAATAGCCTAGACTAAAAAAAAAAAAAAAAAGGAATATAAATGAATGGAACAGGCTCAGAAATTCCTTCATTTTCTCAAACAAAAATTCCTTCATTTTCTCAAACATCAAACAGTGTCTCAAAGAAGTTACTGTCCAGTCTAAATCTAAATATGCAGTAAAAGTTCTACCTTGGTTGGAGCATCAGCTTAAGGTAAATTTCAGGTACAGAATATGAAGTCACCATGGGGAAACTCGTTGCCACAAATCATTATATCAATCTCAGACTTGCTGTTCCAATGTCCATGTCTCAGGGCATTTATGAAACTGCTTCAGGTCTGGAGTGAAGACTGGATTTAAAAGCTGTCTGGAACAGTGCAGCACTCTACAGTAACAAAAGTGTTTATCTAGGCAAAAGACGCTGTTTTCTCACAGACCTTTCAAAACTGTGAAATGGGCCCACTCACCAAGTAATAAACTTTAAAAATCCCACCACCTTTTGCTCCAAGGTCAAAGAACATTTTTTTCAGATGGACTTGTAAAACCATAACTGCATCTATAAACACAAAAGAACAAACCAAAAGAAGCTCTACTAAAACAAATCTAAACAGTTTTCCCTAAGGGAATGAGATCTGAAAAAAAACCACTCATGCTATCCCTCATGGTTTTATTGAGTGTGCTCAGATACTGAATTAAGAAATATGATAAAAGAAGTACATCTGAAAGGATACACATACAGAGGTATTCCTACAAGAAAATCATCTCAAGATGAAACATAGACCAGAAATGCCCACCATTTAACCATATTTATTGTTTGACCTTTCACACCTAAGTCAAAGTTCTGAACAGTTACAGATCTAAAAGTTTCCAAACAAAACAATTCAATACCAGAAATACCTTTTCAAATACTCTTACATACTTTTGTATGAATGAACTATCAGTCATTTTACTGAGCAAATTATATGCTCTAGAAATCAGCTATGACCCACCTTTCAGAGCTTTTTTTATCTAAAGAAGCATTGTGTGACTTTTCTTACTACACCTGAAATATTCAGGGACCAGATATATGTTTTATTGTAAAAACCCTATGTATAAAATAGAAGAGATCTAGTAAGCAAAATTATTATGTCATTTTTATCTAAAGATTCATATCAACTCTCACTAACACCACAAATCCATCTACTTCATTTGAATTGATGCCTTTGATTTGCTCTGATGGTGTTCTAAATCCCATGTAATTTTTTGTTTTCTGCCACATGTCTACCACATGTATTGTGTAAAAACAAAGGTTATTTTTCTACCACTCACCTATAAAGATTATCCTGCTACCAAAATGTGCTGAAACTTCTTCTTGGGAATTTACTCTAAACATAATATAATCAAACTGTGAAAAGCCAGTCTACAATACACAATAAGGATCCTAAAAGTTGCCAAACAGAAGACAACCACTTGACCAAACAAGTACATTATTTATTACCAACCCTGGAATGAGAATCAGGTGTCCAGAGGTGAAGGGCTAGAACACTAAGCCTTAATTCTAGGACTGGAAAAATTATTTGCCTCTCCACATTGTCCGCTTGATTTAATACATTCTCTGTTTCTTGGTTATCCAAAATTCAACACCGTTGTAGTAGTTTGTACAGTTTAGCTGTACCAAAGGTCTAAAGACTTTTGGCATCAGCTGGAAAAATTCTACTTTATGTCACTCTTGTGGGCATTGTCATGACAATGGAGAGTGGATATTCTCATTCTACAGTGCTCCTACAGCAACCCAAGTTTGGATGACACAAAATCAACACTACCCTGATGTCAGATTTTCTCTTCATTCCTTCCCTGGAAAATTCATACAAACATGGAATTCAATACTCTGTATAAATAAAAATATGGGTACATATTTTGAGCTTTTTTTCTTAAAGGTGTTTATTGCTTATTGTAAATGCATTCAGAATATGCTACTAAAATGAATGATTTCTGTGAGTAAGCCACTAAAGAAATATTTTTCTGCTTATGTCCTGCAGTGCAGGCCCAAAAGTGTGCAAAATCACAAACAGAGCAAATTCCTTAAATAACAAATGTGTACATTTTTTGTTTATATGTCGGTCTTCACGTCAAAAAATAATCTTCTTGCTTTTGCAAGATAAATTTGATGACACAGTCTTGAAATACATTTTTTGTTCTATGCCACTTTTATCTCCTTTGTAACATTCTCTAACGTGACTGCCAGAATGCTGTTCTAATTTGGGGGATAATTTTCTATATGAGAACTGACAGAATGAAAATAAATTCAAAGTTCCAGGAAATAATGAGTTCCCGATTATGTGTCTGATTACTGTCAGCTCAAGGAATGTACAGACTTCAGAAATGGAAGAGACCACTTTTCCTTTCACCAAACTGGGAGTCCTGTGTTGATTGCATAGGGAGAAGGCTTTCAAGTATTTTTAAATACTCCCTAGTTTTACATGAGAGTTATTTTGAGGTCATGTTCACGTTTCCAGACTGAATACAATTCTCTGGTAGAGACATCTGAGTCTTATCTGCCTATTTCTGGCTCTGTTTGAGAATGTTTATATTATTCAATGTGGGAGACTTGAACTCATGACAAGGAACATGATAAATTTTCTTAATCAAACTGGGTATCAAGAGGTGGTCTGTCATCATTTCCCTTTTGTTGCACTGTGAAAGAAAGCAAATAAGGAGCATCCAGTGTGATCCCCACTTCTGTTTCAAGTCTCCCCACCAAGTCATTAAACATTCTCTGGCCTTTGTCAACAGCCTGGTAAACATCCAGAGAAAGAATCAGAATAAAATAGTTTATTTAACATTCCTCTCCTCCAACTGCTGATTAGGATAAATAGTTTGGATAAAAAGCCTATCTGTTCCAAAAATCACAAAAAGAAAGGATTCAGCTATCAGCAAAGTTTAGATTTGGTTTCAAATATTTTTAAACAGCAAAAGAGTTTTTTGTGCTCTTTGATATTTTCTCCATCCTCAGCACATCATGTTAGCACCGTGTCAAAGCAAAACATCAACATCAAATGATCACTGGGTAAACTCCAGTGAACTGGAGTGAAAGGCTGGAGGCTGAAATTCCAGGCACAATATAAAATTTGGAGAAATGCCAGAACAGAGTTCTTTTTAAACTGCCTAAAAGTCTGAGGAATTGATATCCACCAAATCCCTTCATTGACCTAATAGTTTGGAAATCGCTAATTCTGGTCAGACTGATGAGTCCTTTGAGCCAGGATCATTTCCTCTGACAGGGAAAAAGTGTCAAATGTTTCAAAGAAAAACAGAATCTTCTTCCTCTGACCACCATTGTGCTCATCCATAATGAAAACAAAGTGACACTATGCCTAACAGAAAGCATGTACCTAGCACGCAGAAACTTGTGGTCAGCTCAGGAAGTGAAGAAGAGGAATTCAGGACTGCTTTTTATTTTTATCCTGGACAAAACAATTTTATAATCCTAACCTACTTGCCTTAAAATACTGGGGGGCAGGATACTCTCTGATAATTAATTATGTGCTCTGAAAATATGGGTTTTTTATTTATAGTAATCTTGTTGCAATTTAAGTTTGCCAACAGCCCCATTGCTCTTGTGTTACGCTACAGTAAACAGAAACAGCCAAATGATCTTAGCAGCATTCAGAACTCTTTGTCAGATGCTGAGCCGGCACAGATTAGAATAGCTCTATTGCGTTCAACCATCATTTAAAATATTGAATGACTACAAAAATCTTAAATGCCCATTCTCTGTGTTTGCATTCTGTAAGAAACAGTCAATCAACAGTTATTTTTTATTGTAGGTCTGATATGTTTAATATCCTTTAAACATTGGGTCAGATCATCAGCTAACATAAATCAGTAAAGCTGAATTTACTGGATCAGTTTACACAACTAAGAATGTTGCCTGTGGCTTTCCCACAGTAATAAAGTTAGACCACATACCCACTTTGGCTGAAATATCTGAGAACATCCAAAGGATCTGCATGCTTAGCTCCCTTTAACAGAAATTGGAGATAATCTTATCCGTCTATCTGATGGGCAATTTCTATTTGCAAAGCACAGAACCCCATGGTGCACACACACCCCAGAATGATAGAAAGGAAGAAAATTCCACAAAGGGACTCCACAAAGGAATGCTTTATATTTACATTTTATATTATTTTATCAAGAAACTGAAACCACAGAATATGTTTACACTCCTCAAGTGAAAACTACTGCCAAAAAAAAAAAAAAAATAGTGGGCTCACTTCTAATTCTAAAAAATATATGCTATTAAATTTCCCTTGAGAAAAAGTTACACAATATTGGCATATTAAATAAAACATGGCTTCAGAGTTCATGGTTAATACACTGGTAAAACAGGAATAATAGAATAATTTATGAGTCAAGAAGCCATTCAAAACAGGTCAATTTTCATTTTTACTATTGTCTATGAAAAGAAAATTAACTTTTTCAAAACCACATCTAGGAGGTGGCTAAATACTTTTACCACAGAGGGAGTTTATCCCCAAATTCACCTCTGAAAATAATGTTCCCACAGTAACTCTGAATGTGTAGTGCAAATTATTGAATATCTCACACCATAGGAATTGAGGTACTTTGAAATCTTATTTTTTCAATAGTGTCCATATTCAATATTTTCCATGAAGCTACAATTAGTTTCTCTCATTCTTACAGTTTAGGAGAGTTGGTTGAAAAGGTGATCAGAACAAATGGAACAAATGCTGGAACCAGAATGGGAAACAGAGAGATGCTCTCTCCTGAACAGTGATGTGTGGAAGACAACCATTCTCACTGCACCAGGGAGCACCAGGGAGTGTTCCACCAGCATGGAGGAAGCAACACCTGTTGGATACTTCATGCACGTAATTCAAAGTGGGGCCTGTGAAATACATGTGTAATGACAGTGTATTGTATTGCAGTGAGAGTATGTATAAAAGCCAAATGCCATTATTTTGACATGATTTCTGAAACAGACTGAAAACAGATTATTCAAGAAATATGAAGTTTGTAATTGACTCGTTTCACCCTCCCATACTTCAGCTTTTGATTTCATAAACTACTGCAAGACTGCTCTAAGATAGCTCAGCTACAAGAGCCCAGCATATCACAGGAGGATGATCTGAACTGGCAAAAGGAAAGTGAGGGAACTCTAGCTCATCATCATAGCTCATCATGGCAAGCTGAAGAAATAAAAACTAAATAGATAAGAAAATCAAACAAACATGTCCAATTAATAAAGAAGAAAAGAATCAATTTAGTTATCTTCTTACAAAAAGGAAAAAAATCCCTTTGACTCAAGTTCAACAGTAACATTTCAATATTGACTCCTCATATTCACTTTCTTACAATTAAGAATAAATTTTCTGTTGAAATGAAAATAGGACACAAAACTCCTGTGATAATACAGTTTGTGTATTTTCAGCTAGTTCCTTTCACATAGTGGATCTCAGAGGAAAGAGAAGCAGCAGCTGTATGCTGCCACTGAAGGTGAGGAATACAATACTAGAGCAGTAGCAGGCAGATAGCTGAAAAGAGAGGAAGCCAGATGCTGTTTTTTATCTGCAGAAGTGAGCCTGGAGCTGAATCTCCCAGACAGCGTGAAAAAAATCACTTATTTTTTCTTTTATTTTTTCCTTAGAATATCTAGTATGATTTGAGCGCAGAAAGATCACTGGAACAGTATTACAGAAAATAATATTTAAATTTAGTTATTTTAGTTTGGAATGGATAGCTCAGAAAGAGTTTGTTCCAAATTGTTGCATGCCATCTGTAAAATGATTACATATGCATAAAAAAAACCTTGGGGGAAAAGGAAAAAGAGAGAAGAATTGACCAGTGGAATCCCTTGTGAAAGTATGTTTAAAAATACTGAGGTTTAACACAAACCAAAAGAAAAGCCAGGAAATTCTAACTTAAACCTAACAACTCCATCCTGAACCCATGCTGCTGAGAAAAATAAAAGGAACAATGCTGAGACTTCAGAACAGATCTGCAACTTTAACTGAGCTTCCTGATTCCTCTCCTTTTGTTAAACACTTCTCATGTTAACATTTAAATAAATAGCTAACTGCATTTATCACTGCTCTTTATAAATAATAATTTTTTCAGCCTGAACATAGGGTAGGTCTGTTTGCTGCAGCCAAAGCACTGAGTTTAAGCACTTTTCATGATGTTTCTTGTGTAAACAAACATCAGTGAAGCCTTTTGAAGGTTCAGCTTTATGGCAACTTCTTAATATGGTTTCATACTAGAGTAAATGAGAATTTTTTTCAGGTCCTCCCTTTGGGATGATTTTTCATTTTGTAAAAAGGTATACAGTTATTGAATAATCTTACATGTATGCCAAAATTATAATGATTTCTACTGTGAAAAGGATATATTTTTATTAGTTGTTGCCATTAGAAATTATTGAATGTCAGAATTATTTTTTTCAGTTATTAGTGATTTGTTTCTTGATCTTGGATACAGGCACATTTATTATGCATCTGCAACGTGCTTATTTGGGCTATATATACATATATGATATTTATAATAATACTATTTTGTGCAATATTTTTTTCTTTCTAATTTTATTACCATTCAGCACTTGCAGAAAAAATAAGAAAGTTTAAAGCTTCAGATGAAATGTATATTGTAAAAGGGTTTTGTAAAAGTGAGACAGTTCATGATTATATTCTGTTTCAGCAACACCTTCCACCAGGTAGAAGATAGATGTAAGCCCATGTTATTCTTCTGCCACTCAACAAGAAGCAACACTACTGTGCAGTATGAGTTTCCAAATTCCAACAGCCCACTGGAGCTTGTATTTTATTTTTTCAACTAAATAAATTTACATTTACAATACATTTACCAAAGTTCACATCATTTTCATTGGTAAACTGAAAGCAAGAAATGACCAAATAATATTGATCTGAATTATCTGCTGAGTTTCTCCCTCAACATCATTAGTGTCCCTTCCCACAAGACATGGGCTGCTTTGATGGCTCTTTCCTTGAGGACATATCCATATATGCTAGTTTTTAACTACTCTTTGATCAGCATTTAAGACCCTGAATATTTATTTGCTTGGCCCACTGATTTCTTTTTACAAACTTGTTTTTCTTCTAATTTGACCACCTGTTTGCTATTATTCTGAGTTCAGCGTAGGTCTCAGCAAAAACATTTCTACTGTTGGCTGACCAAATGGACACTGGTTGTATAACAGCTGAAGTTTGATAGGTGTGGAAGATGAGCCTGTGGAAAATGTGGCAATGTGTTTTGCAGACTTAAAAAGGGGAGGGTAAAAAGACAAAACAGTGCTTTGTTCAAAAGTGGGCAATCTGTCAGGATTAGTATCATTATTTATAGTTTATTCAGATAGGTAATGTAAGAATATTAAGCATAAGACAGGCCCTTTAGTGTAATCAAAGCAGAAGAGAGAGCCCAGAATGCAGCACTGGGGGCATTTCAGGTTTGGGATGAACTGAGTAGTTAAGAATGAAGCTAAGGAGGGACATATAACCGAGCACAGAAAATAAACCAAATAAAAGATAAGGGTATATGAAACAGGAGAAATTTGAAGCTAACAGTCTATTTGCTTAGTGAGAGACGCTAGTCAAAACCATGAAAGATTCAGCCAAAATCATCATTGATTTTGTTTGTCTTATAGTTTTCTTTGTCAGTAAGTATGAGCAGATTTGCTAAACTGCTGTACTGAAGAACAATATTTTCAGATACAGAAGCCTCATATATATCTGTTACACCTCCAAGTGTGGGATGAATATGATCCAAGGGTGGAGCAAAGTTCCACAAAGAGAGAGGAGAAATTATACATTCCAGAAGTCTTTTAAAATATCGTAGTGGCATCTAGTGAGCAAAGCATCAGTTTCAATTGGGAAGAAATTCAAATGTGGTCTTGAGCACTGAATTAGCTAGAAAAACAACTCAGATAAGTTAAAAACACCTCCAGCAATTAAAGGATGATTCAGAGTTCTGACCAGAAACTACATCACATGAAAGATTAATGTGTAGGTTTCACCATAAGAAAGAATGTAAGAAATGGAAACATTCCTGGACCACATTACCTCTGCTCTGCCAGCAAATTAAACTAAAGAAAAAAAATAATAAAACAAACTCCATCTCCTCCAATTTCCAGTGGCTTATTTTAGTAACTTCTCCCTGCCTACATAGAGAAAGAGGACTATATTTTCACAGATGGAAATAAGTGACTCTTGTGCCAGGATTTGGCAACTGCTGCCCCATATTGGAAGATATGGGAATTCTAACTGCAGCATATTGTGCAAAATGTATATTATATACAGCATAGTTTGTCTTGTAAAGCAGCAATGTGTTCAAGTGGAGGGAAATGATTTGCATAACAGTTTGGAGAAAATTCTGCAGCAAAATCAAGCAGATTCAGACCTCTTTCTCAAAACCAACGTGTCAGTACAGACATTTGCATGATCTCAAAGCTAAACATGAAACAATGTAGTGAATCTGCAGTCTTCCTGAGAATTGTTATTGATCCCTGGACATTTGGAGTTCTGAAGCTGCAGACCCACCCAGTTCTGCATGAATATATAGAATTATTCCTTTCTTATCTATTACAGCACATTAATTGAAAATGTGCTTTTCAGTCCCACCATGCTTACCATACTATACACAAGGGTGAATTTTTAAAAAAACGGCAAAGCAAAGGCAAAACAGGTGTTGTAAGACAGCTATGCTGCAAAGTACAAAACTGCTGGTGGGGCTTAGGGCTTGCTTGAGGTTCAGATTGCAATTATATTTCTTTTTGCAACAAACTGGAAGGATATATTGAAAAATAAAGAAATACTGTTATGCTGTAGCACAATAGTGTAAAAAAATTTTGATGTGTGTTCTGTCAGTGATTCTCCTGGTATTTAACAAACAATTTATCAGCTGCCACTCACACACAGAGAATCTAAGACATACATCAGCAATTTACTCAGGCTCATAACACAGAGTTTTGGCAAAGGTGGAATCAAATCCCATTTCTGCTTTCTCCCTTTGTACATAAGCATGACAGTGGTTGACCTGGCAGCTCATCTAAATTACCCCTATTGAGTTTGACACTGACTAATTTTCTAGCTCTTAGTTTTATGTTTTTCTTGCATCTACTGGGTTTTAGCCCTTTTTTCTTGGAGTGGGAGAAAAGAAAGCAAGAAATCAATAGAGAAAAAAAAAAGACAGGGAAACTCTAAACATATGAGTAGAGTGCACCTTTGGAAGATTTGGGATAGGTATTCTGGAACTTCTCTTTTCAATCCATTTTGAAGAGATTTTAAAATATAGTTAATGAGATTGTCTGTTCAAAGCAACATAAGCTCCAACAATCCCCAGGTGAATATGGAACTGTAAACCTGGAAAATTGCAGACTTGCTAACATATAAATACTAAAAATAAAGTCTGTGCTTTAATGAGATCGTTAGGAATCTTTGTTACCACAAAAGATATCCTGAAATCTTAATTTCAGTGCTATGCAATGACAAACCCACCCCCCAACTTTCTTTGGATGTGTAAACCTGAGACTATTAAGCAAAGAGAAGGGAGTAATCCAGCTGCTGTTATTCTCAACACTCATAAGGCAAGTACTTGGCCATACTTGTGTCTGTTCTTTGCAGAGGATATCAAATCCTGGAGTTCAAAGGAGGGTCACAGAAATGATACAGGGCTTGGAAAACAAGTCTTCTCAATCAAGGCTTAAGGAGAGCTGCTTATCAGATAAGCTCAAGCACAGATTACAGGCACAAGCAGGGAGAAATTCTGGAAAATAAGAAGAACCCTTTCAGCCTTTTTGTCAAGGACTATGCAGAACTCATTTTTCCAACACTAACAGTAAAATTCAATTCTTGAACATGGCAATTATTGAAGATGATTAAATATAGAGAAAGTCAGGGACTACGGTATTGAGGCTGAAAGTAACTCTTTCTAATAAAATTTTTTGTTCTCATTGAGCTTTAAGGAAAATTTTTTGGCACATTATTCCACGGGTAAGTGTGTTGATATAGCTGAAGAGGTAGTGAGAGGAAAATAAGTCAGATGGAAGTGCAGTCCTTTTAGATGTCTGAACTGATGGATGTGTATCTCCTACATCCCCTCACTTTGGGTGTAGCTGTAGATATTGCACCACCGTGCTCAAGGTTTCAATCCTTCACATTAAAGCCAGGAAGATTTATCTAATTTCTGCTTTACAAGGTTTCTTTTTTTTTTTTTT
>VWYP01031344.1:94604-162778 GCA_013400435.1 Pycnonotus jocosus
TTTTTTTTTTTTTTTTTTCCCAACCCTGCTAATTTGTCCAATTTGTCAACTTTCTCCTACTCAGCAGGGACACACTGTAGCTGGGGGCTAAGACAGCAGGGATGGGCAGGGTGGGGGAGCTCTGAGGGAGGCTGATCAGGGACAGTAAAGCCTGGCAGTGCCCTCAAGGCCCCAACACAGGGTCCAGTGATAGTGTCCTGTGGCATTCCAACACGGACCCTTATGTGGCATGCGGCTGTTCAATCCAATCCATCCAGCTGTTTCAATTCAATCAATTCCAAACCATTTCAGGGCACTCAGCAGCCTTACTGCACCTAACAAGGCCTACAAGAGAGCTGGAGGGGGACTTGTAACAAGAACATATCATGACAGGGCAATGGATAATGGCTTAATACTGAAAGAAAGTAGGTTTAGGTTAGCTATTAGGAAGTAATTCTTTACTGTGAGGGTAGTGAAGCACTGGAATGGGTAGACCAGAGGAGCTATGGGTGCCCCAGCCCTGGAAGTGTTCAAGGTCAGGCTGGATGGGGCTCTGAGCAATCTGTGGAAGATGTTCCAGCCCAGGGCAGAGTTTGGAACTAGATGATCTTTAAGATCTCTTCCAACCCAAACTGTTCTATGATTCTATGATTTGCTGTTTGTGCAGCTCCTCTTTCACACAGCTTTGCTCCTGAGAATCAAAACATGTTGTGTCACTGCTGTGAGAGAGGGAGCAGGTGAGATCGATGACAGTCAGCACTGGCAGGGCAAGGTCAAAGAATTCCTTACTCTGCTCTACTCCCTGTCTCTTTACATACATCTTTTATGTCCCACACAATGCAAGATACATTTTGAGCAATGACATAGTTGAGCTAAACCCAGAAATTTTCTCTCTGGATTAGGCAGAGCATGTTCACATAAATGGGTGAAGTGCAGTAGGCCAGGTAAAAATGTCTCCATGGATGTTTTAGCATGGAGTGAATTCAAGGAGATTCTGCCATTTTATAAAACCGAGTGTCTTTACGTAGCTGTTGCAGGGTAGCAGAGATTAGTGACTGACTTGCTTGATCGCAGAAGTTATCAAGCAAACTTTGCCATGTAACTCTATCCAGACCAAGAAAAGAAATTTAATGAGTGAAAACGTGGGCATCCCTGCCAGATATTTACGGAGAGCAAAGTAAAGAAACAGGATACTGAGCCCCTCCTGTAACAGTCTAAAGAACAGATCCTGGCTGTGAAAAGCAGTTGCTTTCTTTCCTCCATTTTTTGAGTGATGCAACCTGCTTGCTCTAAAACACACTCTGCCAGAGTCCCTGTACAATTAACCAAAAAGTTTCTGAGCACATGTCTCCTCTGTCAGCCCTGCAGTCATGCAGGTTGCAGGCCTCACTTTGCTTCCTTTAAACCAGAGAAACTGGATGTGGAAAAACTCCGTTGAGTCAGCCAATCTGTGTTTTTGAACAGGAGGCAATAATTCAAAAATTATTGAAAGGATGTTGAAACAGTAAAGTGTAAATTATTTGATTGTGTTACCAGTGATGGTCTGTAAGTTCTCAGGCCAGCTCTGTCCTAGTTTACAATGCCCAGGCAGGTCCAAAGCATGCCTGCTGATCGGTAACCCCAGTGGTCCATTTCGCTGTTTGAACTAAAAAGAATTTTTTAAAAAATAAATAAATAGATATTTAATAGATAAATATATTTTTTAATATATAAAAATAAATTTCAATAAATAAAGGATATTTATTTAGATAAATAATTTGCGTTTTTTAGATCTACCACTCTCTGAAATCTCTTTAGCTTTGGCCTCAGGGATTTGAAGCTGCAAACAGAAATCTCACACAGGCCCCATCCACTGAGGAAATTTTCAAACCCCTTAAACAACTGCAGTTTTCCACGATCTCATTCTTCAAAGAGTACCTGAAGCCTCAGTAGTGTCCCTCTCTTTCCGGCCCAAAGACACAGACCAATGAGCCTGACAGTACTCTGAGAGAACAACAATGGTTATGCTTCCTTAGCTATCTTTGTTAAAGGGATTTGTCAAAACATACATGAGAAAGTAACAACTAATACAATAAACTAGATTTAAGTCCTTTCCTGTTCATTGAAAACTTTTTCCAGACTACTGTTAGGCATCATTCAAGCTCGTAATCTCTGTGCAAAGTGAAATACTGTACCACATAAAGTGAATTACTTGGGAAAATGTGACAGATTTCACGCTGGAAACACTGAAGTTGTCTTTTTTTCATCTAATCTTTCTCAGGTTGCATTCCCGAGATTCAGGTGGTTAGAGTATTTTTGCCCTCCCAGGTCTTTTGAGCCAGACGCGAGAAAGAAACAGAGGCTTCAGGCTTGTGCTTCTGCAAGGTCTATTAGGATGTTTATTGCTTCTCTTATCTCAAAGTTCGCTCTGTGCCCAGTGTGGACTGTCTTGCATCTCGGCCATGGCAAGACTGCCTGCCCCTCACCCATTGGAGCCCTTTTCAACCCCGTATTATGTATCTCAGTTTACATTCTTGTACCAATACTTACTATCCATACTAACAAGTTATCTCTACTCCTAACCAATCTCTATAACCTATGTTGTACTAATGTCACAGCAGAAAGACAAAGATGAGAAAGAAGTCTAAATCCCGCCTTAAAATCTCCATGTTATCCCCATATACTTCTATTGTGAAACTATAAAACTACAGATTTCTTACTCAGTGATAAACTATACTACTACCTTTCATATCCTTGAGACTTGTAATTCCCCTCTGAGTGATGACAGTTTTTCCCATGGGCTAGAATCAAAGAGGGTGCCTTCCTGGGCTCTGTGCTCTGGTCACTGACCCCCCTGTACCAAACCCAGACCCCCCTGTATGGGGCAAAACCCCCCTGTACTGGGGTCAAGCCTTCTTGCTCTGTTCCCAGATTGCCTGGTCAGGGTCCCTGAGCACCTAGGGCAGCCAGAAGGATGCCCTGGGTTCCAACAAATCTTCTCTGTTTCTCTAATAGTCTAAAAAGACAAAGCAAAAAAAGGTCACAGCTAAGGTGTGAGAGGGACTCATAATTGATAACTTTTTGAAAGAAGTCACAGGGAGTCACAGGAAGAGTAGAAGTGCTGATACCTGAAAAGATACATATAAATAACAGTATATGACAGGACATACCTCCTTAGGCACCTACTCACCTTTCAACTTCTTTTATTAATTGCTACATAATATTCTCACTCTTTATAGCACTTCCTTCAATCTCACAAGCATCATCAGCATAGCCTCCAGAAAATAACAGCTGAAAGCCAGCAAGGAGGTCACAAGACATGTAAATTCCCCACTCTGTTCAAAGCACAGCATAACATTTTCATTAATAAACATTATGACTATTGAATAGTTTAATGATCCTACTTTCATCTCAACCTTTCAAGTTTTTTTTCTCTCTCTTTCCTTCTCCTCCTTTTGCACCCCATTTTTTTTAAAGCACAGGGAAAATTTTAGAGAATACCACTCCAATCAAAATTGTTGCTTTACAAAATCAATTTCATGGACTCAAAAGGCAATATTTGAAAAGAAAAAGATACAAAACCCAATATTGCATAGAAATTAAGTAAAGTTATCCCTTTTCATTTTATTTAATAGGGAAATTTTCATTTCTTTTTCCATACTGAAGATTTCAATGTTGTGCTATTTCATAAGGAAAATTATAGGGGAAAATGACCATGAGCAGAAAATTTCAAATAATTTTGTGCCTAAGTTCAATCATGAAGAAGAAGTTTCACAGTGACAGATAAGATCAGTGACCCAAAATATTATTTATCACACTTCTGTACATCACAGGGATTTTCTTATTCAACACTTTTCAATACTTTTGTTCTTAAGGAAGGAAAGAATAAGGAAGTGTTTTTATCCTAAGGACAGAACCACAAAGCCTCCCAGTGTTAGCCTTTTCCAAAAAACACTGGGTAGAATCAAGATTAGACTGCAGGACCAAATATTAAATGAGAGCTTGCTTTGTTCCCAGAGTTTTAATGCATGGAGATGACAGTCTCTTCACAAATGGCTGACTTAGATGGTGCTACCAAGCTCCAGGGCAGAAAAATAAAAAAAATTAGAAAACAGTTTAATCAATGGCATTATTACTCATGTCCTTTAATATCATGACAGTTACTCACAGATTCTCAAATTCTAAGATTGTGTAAGATTTTCCATGGATTATCCTTGTGGTTTCCAGCAAAAACCACATTCACGGGAGCCTCAAACAATGCTCCTGCTGGGAACCTGTGGTGGACAGAATTCATCGACTACTACCAAGTCACTTTGTAGTTTCAGTTTCTGAAACATGTATTTTACTTTTCAGCAGATTGCAGGGTAGATTGGCACCAAAAAAGCTGATAATTTAGTTCACTGACTGGGAATAATTCAAGGATATAAAATTCTATGGGTAAAAAAACAAGACAAGAAATGAAGAGGGCGATTTAGGAAGAATATAGAAAAGGGCATTTCAGCAGACACTAAACACTAGGAAAGAGAAGTTCCTACAGCATTATGCTGGGATTCACAGAATCCCCAGTTTAATTCTAGCCACTTATCTGCCAAACAACTGTTTTGATTGTCTAACCTTCCTGATCTAAAAACTAGATCACAGAATAGAATATTTCTGTAAAGTGTTTTGAAATTTTAAATTAAATATTGAGCATAAAGTCTTATTACTGTTATAGACAAAGCCATTAGACATGAAATTTAGTCTATGCATAGATCAGTCACACTTCGCCAAACTTTCAGGGTTTTATATTTGAAATTTACTTTCTATGGAACAATGCTGTATTTGTAAGGTGGCTGAACAATAACTTTTTCTGTGGTAAGTAATTTCTATTGTTCACTCCTATTTATTGTAAAGGAAATAGATCATGTTTTACCAAAACCAAAGGCAGTATTAGCTAGTAGGTGCCTTTGCTATTGAAGTAATAAATTATCAAGTTTTTACATCAGCTTTACTAAACAGGCAACTCTAAATTCATAAGCTGAACAAATGAAACATTGTTTCAGAGGAGAGATTCTGATTCAGAAAGGATTCTAAATTTCATTGCACAGAACTGATAAAAGAAACTTCCCTTTTTATTGCATGATAATGTCCAACTACAAGAAAAACTACATATCCAAACACAGAGAAAAAGCACACAGACCTAGATATTTCCACTAGATTATTGACCAGAAATAGTTAGGAAACAGCTGGAACATCTACATTTATACTGTCACCATCACTCTACACTTCATCTCAAAATACGTGTTCCTATTTGTATCTTATTTACACCCCTTAGCAGGGCAGTGGATGCAAAAAGAAAATCCTGAATTAAATCTGCTACAGTTTACACACTGACTATGATTCTTTTTTAGTCTCATTCATTGGCCAATGTAATTTTATTTCCATGCAAAGAATTTGGCCCTTTGGCACTTTAGAGAGAATCCAAAGGACTAACCTTTTAGTGTTGGGAAACAGCTAACGTTTCTGCCAGTGAGCTAAAGCTGGAGTATCCCTTTGTCATGGCCAAATTTATGACATGGATCAAAAACTATAAAAAGCTGTGTTGCATCCTGCCATTAAGGAGAATTAATATTTTCAGTGGTATGTTAACCAAAGTTTTTCCAGTGTCTCTCGTTAAAAGCAGATTGTTGACTTTTCATCCTGGTGTGCCAAACATTTTCACTGAAATCCTAACAAGACTTTCATCTTATAACCATTATTTCTTAATGGACTTGGATAGGGGCAGTGTACGGGAATGGATTTCCTTTTCAGCTCAGCGCAATGGCCCATCATTAGTGTGCTGGGTCTTGGAGAACCATTACACATGCAAACATTTAAAGTATTTCCAGGGTAACTACTTTTCTTTCCTGAAATGCAATTCATGTTTTATCTATTATATTTAAGGAACATTTGATCACATTTCACCTTTCAAGTATCTCTACTATGATCACTTCTCATTCTGCTGTATAGTAAAAGACATAATGAGTGAGATCATGCACAAAAATATTTTTTTATGGAGTGGATTTTCTAGAACTTTCCCCTCATCTTGGGCAATAAATCTGTCTCTGAAAACCACGAAGCCCAAATGCTGACCATTTGATAAGAATACCATATGACGACATCACTCGCCACTTCTTTCTTATTATTGGGTAGATAATAGTATTCATATTTGGCAAATAAAGAAATAATCTGCTGTTTGCCCTTTCAGTGCTTCTATTTTTAATGATGTTTCTATTCATTCCTGCTTTCCTACTGGCGCTGCCTTAATATATGTCACTAAACAGAACTCACTAGCTTTGCAGGAATGTTGGGTTTGTTTTTTCCAAGCCGACACATGCAGTGTCAACTACTTTCAAAAGTTGTCCATTCCTCCTGTTAAGCTCTCTCATCCCTAATATGTACTTCTAAAGATTCCTTAACAATTACATACACAGATGCAGTTTTGGAAACTTTCAGCCTTTGACGGTATTTTGAATCACGGCCCTATTGGCAGCAAATGAACTCAAAAGTAACAACCCTGGAGTGTGATACCATCAGTTCTAGGAAGCTGTGCAATATTTATATGTCTTCATTCAGACTTTATATCAAATGTAACAGGCTTTGCAACCTTCATTAAGATAAGCTGGCATCCAGAGGTTACCATATGTTCCCCTTTTTAGACTAGTATTTAAGTGCAGATGTATATTTATTTTTCCACTCTACAGTCCTCCCTGAACTTTTCTTACTGCAAAGCTAATGAAACCATTGCTTTAATCCCTGCTGGCCTTCAGGGTACATCATATGGTCCTTACTATTTAGGAATTCTTTCCTGCGTGCTTTTTATTTCTTTACTTCTGCAGTATTTATAACATCCCAGTTTAAGAGGTTTTGCTTTTTCTATGGGTGTCAGGAAACTAAAACATTCAGTATCACACTGAAGGTAGAACTGAAGCCAAACTGCCTAAGCCAGATGCTGAACACTTCTTCCTCCACTCTTCCCCATTTGCCCAGCATCTTCTCAATTAGTGGAGCTGTACAGGATGACCTTCATTAACAGGCTTGTCTGACATTTTTAAGTTGGGCTGCTCACCATTTTAATCTGAAACTCTTCTTGTATTCCAGTGATTGTTTATTTAGACGACGTAGTTACTATAAACTCCCAAATACTGAATTTAAGGTTCTGCATTAGACACTAGCAACCTTCTTTATAGCAGATTCATTCGTGTGAAATTTCTATTTCTCATTCTACATTGTAATTATTTTACATTTTCCTCAGGCCTGAGCCAATCATTTAAACTAGTGAAAGCATTGCATATAAGATGGGTGATTTTTAATGATTTTTTTAAATAAGAAACATACCTCAAATCCTTTGAAATATGGACCCCTTTCAACTGCCTTGAGTCACTCATGTAACCCTTAGACAAAAGAGCAAGCGTAGACCTGCTGGAGGCTTTAAGACCTCTGAAATATAAAAGCTACAGATTTGGCCCCATTTTTTTCATTCCCTTTCTGTGGTGGATGAATTCCTCGGTGCTTGACACTAGTCTATAAGATTAGACTTTTATACTATGTTTTATAATTCAGCAAATCCCACTGAACTCATTCTGGTTTATGCTTCTTCTTAGAGGAGAGTATTATATGTAAGCTGAATCTCTTAACTATATCAAATCCAATATAAACACCCTCTTTATAAGACACACTTCACTCTAATGCTCAGTGTGGAACTCCTAACAAAAATTATAAATGAAGTGCTTTGTTCAGGCATTTAACTCTTTCATTTCTAATATCAAATCGCAATGCTAAAGCTGTTTTTATTTTTCACTTGAAAATAAATATTAAGGAAAGTCGTAACTTAACCCATATGATGTCTTTGAGGAAATCTGGGTGAAGACTTTAACAAGAGAAGAAAACTTAGGATGTGACTTCACCAAAGTTTTGAGGTTTTTAATCTCACTTTTTGGAGGGGTATCTGGGAAGGAGTGGGGGAGGGGGAATGTGCTAAAACTTTGCTAATTGTTGGAGAATTCAAACCTGTTTTCATTTATTTGAAATTATTACATAATGGAAGTGGGACGCTATAATTCAACCCAAATGGACGACTTCAATAAGCGGGTGGAAATAATTCAGTACATTAAAGAGAAGCTGTTTCAATAACAAATCTTTATTATAATCAGGAGTGAAGTGGTTAATTTAAGTTTTTACTGAAAAACAGGCTGGCAAAAATGTTTCCAGGGATGTTGGGATTTTTTTCCTTTTACTCAGTAGGGGTTTGGAGAGGAGGTTTGGAAGGGAAGGAGGGCTTTGGTTCCAGGATCCCTGCATTCCCACGAGTTCCATTAAGGAAGGGGGAAGGGCTTCCTGCTGAGGCAGCCATCTGCATCTTTCTGTGAACAGCAGGAACCAAAGGCCTGGTAAAAGGAGAGTAAACCCAGGGTGACAATTCTGTCTGCAGTCAAAGTCAGAATGTGGCTGACTTTTTTTATTATTAGTCATGTTGTTACTACTATTATTATTAAGGAGAAGGGAGGGTTTCTCTGGCAGAATTAGAAGGGCTATAATGGAATATTAATTACAAGTAAACAATAGGGTTACAGGCAGAAAAGTGTCTAGCACAAACACACCCTGTCAGCCTCTCCTGGAATGTGCCATCAACAGCAAGCTGGGATTGTCATCATCCAAGCTACTGTTGCTCTCCTACAAACTATCTGAAGTCCATGGATGCATGTCTGAGGTCCCTTAAGTTATTGCTTTCTAGGCTAGAGTAAATTAGACCTGGATTTTTGTAAAGTGCTGTCACTTAATACCTATTTTATTAAGGTTATTTTTATGCCCATAATTTGAGGGTAACACATCTGTTATTTCCTCTACTGCCTGGCTTTGAGTGAACATTGCCTATGGAAAGTAACAGAGTGACACTGGAAAAAATAACAAGGGTGTTTTAACCTCTAACATCTGGAGAAAACAATATTAAGGAAACAGGAACAAATAGGTACGGTAGTCTAAAAATCAAAAGTCCACTTTTTAACAACAGTACATAGTTTATACAGTACAGTAGATTTTTATTATTTTAGTCTGGGCAAGCTAATACAAAAAATAAGGTTGAAAAATCTCATTAAAGAAGCAGCAGTTCTAGCTCTTGTTTAGGTCATCCTAATGCCAAAACCCCAGGTACAAAGGGAGAGGGAAAAAAAAAGCTACTGATATCCTTTCCAGAAAAGACTTTCAAAATTTCATCTCAAAAGCTTCCTGTTATGTAGTTTTCTATAAAGTTTTATCACTGCTACATATATATCCCTGGCTGCTACCTACACAGATGCAGAAAATTCTACTGTGTCATATGGAGCTTGAAAACTGAATTAAGCGTTCCTGTGGAGTGATAAATATCAAGATTAAGAGATCAGTCATCTTTTTTTGAGAAAAAAATAGTCAATTCTATAATCTCTTAATATTTGGATTCACAACATTAAATATAAAAAAGTAATTCAGAAAATATATCATATCTTTAGGGAAAGAGCTGAATTTACCATACAAATATCTGCCTAGAAATACCACATTTCAATACTAACTTTTTTTTTTTTTTTAATTGGATAGGTTTATTTTACAATGTACATTCCTAAACCCTCCCATTTGTTGTCTGAATTCCTGTTTGTGACCTTGGAATTCCAAATTTATTATGTCATCCTCTGCCTTTTTTTCCAAGGGCATTGTATTAGAAAATGAAAACAGTATGAAAATGCTTCCCTGTCACTGCAGACCCTCTCCTTTTCTCCTGTTAACAAGTATTGCCTTAGAAAATTTTGGTTTTTAAATGAAAGGATAGATTATACTCACAATACTTTGCAAAATACAAGGTCTTACTTCATTTCACAAAGCTTAAGGGATGGGTATAACAGAAGCTGCTCATTTCTAGCTACTGCTACGGGGTATAGAGATTTCTGCCTTTATTTAGTTGTTTTTGTAAAGGAAACAACAGGTAAGACTTTTGAATGGGTTCTTGCCTTTCTTCTTTTGACTCACCAAAAGGAGGCTTCTGCTTTCAGCGGCACATGATTATTTTAGCAGTTCTCCTCATGTAAAGGCTATATGCAAGTAAAGACTGTTTCTCCTGCCAATAATGAGAAGTAGCTAAGTGGTGGTTAAGAAGAGATGCCTCTAATGGCTGAACCATTGCTTGTGGCAACAAAAGCCAGAGGAAATCACTACACACCTGAACAGAAGATGTGGTTGTTGGTGCCCTGTGTCAGTAAAAGACTCTTGTATTGGTTTCCATGCAAAGCTACAGGTAGTTTTCTGAGAAGGTTTTCTGTCTGGATATGTGAAAGTGACTCCAGGAACAGGTGAAATTACTCCAGCTCCTGGCTGAATGTCCCAACATGGCTGCAATATGACAGGTTGCAGTGCAAGAGAAATTCAGTCATGAGAAATTCCATGAGAAATGATATCTGATTAAAACCTTAGTGCAATGTGAAAGCTGACATAATGAATGCCATAATGAATGGCAGCCTAACACTGAAAATCCTCCTTATTTTAATAGATATTACAAATGCTCAACACCTCACAGGATTAAGTTCAAGGGCAACTTTAAACACATTTTCCTTCACAAATACTAATCTTTCTAAAGAAACTTTGGGATTCCAACACACAAAAATCAACTTTAAAAAATATTTGTTAGCTTTTAACACTACCAACTTAGACCATGAGATATGTACACTCCCAAGAAAAATACCAAAATATGTTTTTATCTTTAAATCATAAAACACTGTTTTCGTCAGATGAGACTGTAGATGTAAACCAGTTTCCCAAAGCAGAAACAAAACTGCTAAAGCAACATCAGTGTTATGCAATTTTACAATAAACGCTCAAAACCCCTCAAACAGCCCCAAACCACTACATACAACTTTGACTTAATAACTTTGCTTTTTGAAAGTTCTCACAACAAACATGTTTGTGAAGGAAGATGATTTTCCTAATTTTTGCTCCCAAAGCTGCTAACCCGTATTTGGAGAAGTTTTCCTTCAGTAAATAAACCAGACACTCTCACAGAATTTAAGATATTTAATCTCAAAATGTTGATTTATTTATTTTTTTTTGTATATGTTTACAAAACCTTCATCTGTGATTGCTCTATATCACCTGTTCCAGGAAACACCTTAAGTTTCAGTGGATTGAAAACATAGTAGATATTATTGATGAAAGGTACAACATCTGTTTAAATGGCATCTAGGTTTTTTCAGTTGGTTAATAGTTTAATAGTATTAGCTATCACAGAAATGCAGTACCTATGGGTAGCACCTCAGAAAAACATGCAGGCATAGTACATGCATTCATAAATGAGTAAAATTTATCACCAGATATATGGGTCTCAGGAGACCTCTTTATCACTTAAGTCCTCAAAGTAAGGCTCCAGTGGGATTTGAAAAATGTGTGGGCTTATTTCCAGCCCTGTGAGGTGAATTATACCTAGTGAAACTACACATATGCCTGTGCAGACAGGTGCAGGCTGCTCCCTCAATTCCTCTGTGTCTCTGGTCCCAGCCGGCTGCAGCCCAGCTCCAACCCAAAAACTACACAAGCACGTTCTCTGAGAGGTACAGTTATTGGCTTAGGCACTGTCAGATTCCAAGCTAAGAATCTACCAGATAGTTTCTGAAGTGAGCTATTAGTTAAAGCTCTTTAGTATGCAGAACACTTAGAAATAAAATTGAAGAAAGTAATGACATCTTTCTTAATTCCTTCAACCATTAAAAAGACAAATGTACAAACAGGTATAGCAATA
Source organism: Pycnonotus jocosus (assembly GCA_013400435.1). NCBI lineage: Eukaryota > Metazoa > Chordata > Aves > Passeriformes > Pycnonotidae > Pycnonotus > Pycnonotus jocosus. The sequence goes on from VWYP01031344.1 coordinate 106,336, forward strand.
CAAATGGCCTTAAAAATGTATGGCAGAATCATAGATAATCCACAAGGGTCATGGAAGTCCAACTCCTGGCCCTGCACAGGACACCCCAAGAGTCACACCAGGTGCCTGAGAGCACTGTCTAAACCTTTCTTGAACTCTGCCAGTCTTGGTGCTGTGACCAGCTCCTGGGGAGCCCATGCCAGTGCCCAACCACCCTCTGAGCGACAAACATTTTCCTCATATCTAGTGTAAACTTCCCTGACACAGTTTCATGCCACTCTCAAGAGTCCTGTCCCCGATCACCGGGGAGGAAAGATCGAAACTGTTCATTGAGAATTATGTTGCAATTTTTAAAAATATGGACTGGATTTGTAAAATAAATGAGTAAATTTTTTTTGATAATTCTGATATCCTTCCTCATTTGTAATACGTGTCATAAAATGAAGTGGAAGAAGTAAATGAAGCAGAGAACACCTAACAGCATTAGTGACAGTTTTTGTACTACCAAAATATACCATCCTGAATTTTTTTAATATATATGGGGAATTCACCAATTTAAATAGTACCCAATGACCCTAGTTCAGTAAAGTACCCAAACATGCATTTAAGCATTTTCTGAATGTGTTGAATAAAGCAAAATATTAAATTAAAGCATATGCTTAAGTCCTGTGCTAAACGGGAACTTTACTGTTCACATAAATTGCAGTTGCAAGGCATGTAATTGTTCTACAAATTGTTCTGAAATTATTCTAAAAGCTATCACAGAAATCTGAGTAATTCATAATATTCGAAAGTCAACAGGAAGACCAATATCTGTCAACTGGTGTTTGGAGCAAGCTATTGATTCCCAAGTGGAGCAAGGTTAAAATGTTATAGCAACATGATCTGGCATGATTTTTCAAAAACTTACAAGCAAGGGAAATGCACCAGGGAATGCACCCAGGGAGCATTAGGCCATGCTTCTGAGAAGGCTGGATTTAAGGGTAGAACTCTGAGGAAATCGCAAAGACAAAAGTCATATGTCTTTCAGTCCCCAAGGATCTGCTTATGAATTTATAGCCAAGGACGTGAACCTCTACATTACTTGTGCTTTAGATCTGTAAGAAACTTTTCCTTATTAACTCTTCCACACCACAGATAATACTCCTCTTCATAAAGTAGAACTCTGTTCTTTCTATCAAATGCAAAGCAAATAAAATAATAATTTCAAAAAAGAGAGAGAAAATCAGTCTTTATTCATCATGAGGAGGAAGGAATAGAGTCAAAACAACTTCATTCCCCTTTGTTTTCCAATCTAATTTTGAAAGAAAATGAGATAAGCTAAGGGAAAAGAACACAGAAAGGTTTCTGAGCTGAATCTCATCGGCTCAGCACTAATCAAGGAGAATTTGCAAGAGCTGTGACAGATGTGACAGAACTGTAAAGTGCAAAAGAAATGGAAAATATTGCGAATCCAAAGACTGTTGTCCACTTGTTCTAAACCAAGACACAATGTCTCCCCTCTCATGTTTCAGTGTGATAAAAACTTATTTATGGAATAAACCACAAGAAAGGTAGGGGTCATTACTTCCCTGTTTGTATTAGACCTGGCTTCTTCTTAATTTTAACATATGAACCCTGAAACAAATATCCATTTCCTTTGTACCATGGAAAGAGGAGGCCTTTTCAAGCACAAAAAGTAATTGAAAAAAGATATTTTCTGGTTTTAATAAGAACTAAGCCAACATGATATAAAAACCCTCTATGTTTTGCAACACCTGTCACAACTTCAAAGAACGTGAGAAGTGGCTATTGCAAAAAATAACAGGTGTCAGCCTAGAGATGTGAAGTCCAATATGTGGCAGAAGCACAGCAATTCAGGCAATTGCTGTTAATAGAACACACAACCCAAACTTCCCTAAAAAAGTAAAACAAAAAAAGACCCTTATGACCCACAAGTCAGAGGGGATATTTTTAAAACTCTATATGTTCATAGTATCTCATAAGTAATATATCACTGAAATATGCAAAGGGATTCAAAAATAGGTTGGAACAAAACTGAGGTTAAGAAACGAAGCATTCAGGGCCAGGAAAGACAGAAACAAACACTAGTGTTTTAAAACACAGCTTTGCAAATGTTAATAATTAATGAAAACAATGCAAAATGGATCATCAGCTAAACACTGATAGAGACTGTATGGTGTGGGAAAGATTTGCTTTCAAAATATAATTTTTCCTGGTCATAAGGGCTGTAAGATATGCAAAAGTCTTTAAACTGACAGATTCCTGATACAATCCTGAAAACTGGATGGAGTTCTCCAGTTAGTCCAAATGAGAACATAGCGAGTGACAGAAACATTGGAGGCATTGCAGAACTGATACTAAAAACAAATTACAAGTTATCAGCAATTCACATACAAGGTCCTGCCTTTCAACACACTGTAGATAAAAGGACAATAGCTGAAACCCTAGGATGGCTAATTTATTATAATTTGTTTATGATTTCACAGTTTTTAGTGTATTGTCACTAAAGCTCTGCTAAAAGCAGGCATTAAAATTTTTGAGGGGTTAACAATATAAAATTTCCTTTTCTTTCTTGCCAGCTACCCAAGAGAGACACGGAGAGTAAAATCTGATTAGTAAGTGCACTTCCTCTGTGATGCTAACTATGAAATATGTAGCTGGCCCAGCGTATTAACAAGGAGTATGTGCATGAAGCATAGAAACACACTGGATTGTTTGAAACATAGCAACGGACTGGGTTAAAGGGTCCTCCCTCACTGCTACCTAATTTAGCTTATTGTGGGTTATTCATGGTCTGGGCCCCCTGAGAAGCTGCCATGGTGACTCATGACAACCCCATATCCGGCATGCTTGCCATCATGCTATTGTACATGGGAATAGAACATCTCTTGCTTTAGAGACAGGCAGATGTGCATTGGATGTGGGTTTTTCAGGAGGGATTAGGAGATTTGGACATTTTCTCTCATTTGTTATTAACATACCTAGGAAGCCTATCTAACAGTAAAGCAAAGGCACTGAGATGCTTTGGAGATACTGGGCCTGAATTTTTTTTTTAAAAAATTGTTCTTAATTTTAAGATTGAAGAGCGTGAATCTGTTCAGCAGATGAACAACTGTTTGCTTCCCATAATTAAGACAGCAACCAAAACAGTGTTTGGGACCCGTTAAAACCACAAAGGGTACATCTAGAATTAAGATTGTTTCTTCTTATTTTTAATGAGGCACCTTTTTTTCATTCAGTGCTGTTCCAGCATCTCTTTTCAGTTATCACCTTATTTGAGAGATTATTATAATGATCCTAGATTGTTTTGAATGTGTCTCCTCAGATTGTTGGAGTCTTATTTTGGGAAAAATGAATGAGGGCATTCATTGTTTTTTTCTGTCTTACAGGTGGTACAGCATTGATTGCCAGCTGGATAAACGCAAGTAGAAAATCTTCCTAAAGTATCCCAATCCTGCCAGATGTTTTGCTTTTTTTTGTCCCATGCAGCTTAGAGCAATAACATTCCAGACAATGCTTTGTACTGAATAGACAGTGCAGGATGATCTCCCAGAACTTAGGACTGTGCTCAAATTACCCAATTAATTTTATTCTCAGATGCTGAGAACTTAAGACTGTGCCAAATTAGTGAAATTAATTTTGTTACAAATGTTTAACTGACAACAAAAGAGCCCCACCTCTGAAATCCATATCTGAGTCAAGATAGAGAAAATTTTATCAGTATCCTGCAGCATGCATTGCATTTCCAAAAGTAGTTTTTTATCTAGGTCTTATTTAAAATAATTTAGAAATCCATATGTTCTATTAAAGGACGAAGGAGTACAGACAATGGCATATTTGTTAAGCAATAGTGGTCAAAATCTCCCCAGTTCCTTCAAAACTCCCAGTAAATGTTTTTCTTTAAAGTTATGCTCCATGATTCAAGCTCTTGAGAATTTAAGTTCTTTGCTTCTTTGCTGGCTTAGCCAGCTCAGTCAGGTCTTTGTCAGCAGCTGGGAAGGATTGCAAGTATATAGCTACCAGTTCATTTAGCACCAAACTCTGGTACACTTATTCATGATGGGCAGGAATTTACCTTCCCTGCATTAGTTTTAATGGGAATTAATTGGGAGAAAATGCTGCAGAAGGCCAGTGCTTAGTTGACAAATTGATACATTTACCAAATACCAAACAGGATTGGAGTCTGTAAAATGCAACTCCAAAACAAAAGTTTCAGGTTTCATTGCAGTAGCCAAGAAGGTAACATTTCATGATCTCTTGAGAGGAATTCTTGGCATCATTTTCAACTTTAGCTTTTTATCTAATAGTACCCTAGAAACTAAATTATTCCAATTTTAATGAACAGAAAAAAAAAAAAAAGAGTTATGACAAGGGGATAACTGAACACTAGTTCTTCTCTCAGCAGAGAAATACCTCTTGTAATTCTATTTTCCTTCCTATTAAAGACTTCCTAACAATATTTTCTTTCTCTCATGTGTATAAAGAGGAAGATAGACATAAAGAGAAACATTTTACAGAAGAATTGTTTGACCCAGGCTCCTCCACAGACCTTAGTGAACCTCCCTGGCAATGAAACACAGAGAGGAAACAGGTGTGGGAATAAGCCACGCACACACTTCCCTCAACAGTGGCCACAAAATTCAGACACAACAGCTAAAGTCACTCCTGCAGAAGCAATGTCTGTGACATAAAGTCAATTCGTTTTGTGATAGAATGGCAACAGTGTGAGGAACCATTTTGAAAAATAGGAGTAGTGGAAGGTGAAGCAATATTTCTCTAAGAGATGTCCAGGGAAAGAAAATACATTAAAGCCTTCAGAATCAAAGAATACTGCCTGATAATTCTCAAACTGCTCAAAAAGTAGTATCTCATTGTGGCACCTACGGCAGAGCACCTGTGATGTTGTATGTTTGTTAGTCATCACAGAGGTGCTAAACTCTTAGTTGTGCTCATCTGTAAGTTATTGAATGCTTTAAGGATCTTTGATCTGTTGTGTATTTCCACGGCATCTATCAAAATGGGGTCTTGCTTCAAGCCTGGATGTACAAATAATAGCAAGAGCCAATCTATAGCTTTTCCTGTGGTCACTGATTCCTAGTTTTTTGTTAGCACACCACAAACAGAGGGGTTTCATTCCCATATAATTAATAAAGATTGTAAGTGATTTTTCAAAAATATTTACCTACAGTTTTGTCTTCTCATGCAGACTGAAACAATGTGCAATATGTTTGCTTTCTAGTTATTCTAATGATTCTGTAAAGTTTTTTGCTTTAGACACCATGCAATTTTTAAATCTGTAGTGTTTTTGTCTTGTTCAGCGTGCTTCTTTCAGTGGCTTCTTTAATTATACAGATGCATAATATTAATCTTTCACTGAAAATCATCCCCATCATCTATGGAGCATAACTCCTACAAAACATGTGTTCTTTTTGCTTTGTTGAGACTGACCCAGGCACATACTGCAATTTTAAAATTGAAAAAGAGATGAACTTTCTACACAGATGGTGGTTTCCAAGCCATAAGAAATTAACAGATCAAACTGTGTAATACTCTCTGCATTGCAGAGTTCATTCCCTACATGATGATATTCATCACCCACCCTCTTCCTTCCTCCACAGACTCTCAGAAGATTCACACTATATCCATTTCCAGCACTCCTCTCAGATTCCCCAGGCAAATGCCAATCAAAGCTTCCTTTGTTGGTGATATGTACATTCCTTCATGAGCTATAAAGGGTAAGTATGTCCCAACTTTCTTCAGGCTATCATAGGCACGTGCAGTATTATTGTCCCATAGTTTATCTTACCATACCCTAGAGAAATCTCATCATCCTGTTTTCTTTATATGGGCTACAGATGTCTTAGCCAAGCTTCCTCACCACTGAGTCACTGACCAGGATTGTTTACGTCTTCATAATGAGTCACCTTCACAATTTGGCTCATTGTCAATACTTGTGCTGACGGCTTCAGCCAGTCTCTGCTTTGTCTCATTCTCCTTCATCTTGGCAGTATAATTGTACCTGTTGAGAGTAAGAACACAAAATGGCTCCCTCCTACCTTTTCTTTTCTTTTATGTATGCCACTTCATGTTCACTGATGTCACTTTCTATGTCTAGATTGACTGCTGTTCCAAAACTTTTACTTTCATGTTGTTCCAAGTTCCTGTGCCACAGGAAATCCAATTCAAAATTCCATTTTTGCATCCAAGAATACCAGTTGATGTGCAAAATCTTTATGTGCCATATCTTTGGTCAAATGTCAAACTGCACTCAATATGTGTCTTTCATCCTATTCATTTATAAATAGGGATATTGTGAATATTGCAAATACCTGTGATGCTTTAGAAGTCATGCTGCCTTTTTCCATATGATATCTTTCACTTACTGGATTATGTAAATGACTAAGAATTCTGATGGCTCTTTTCGCACTTTTCATTGCCTTAGAGGTTCGTTTTATGAATGTTCTGTATTTATTAATTCTTTCCTTTTCTAATCACTATGTTTAGTATGTCCACTCAGCACCTAATTCCCCCTTAGATCTAAACTCCCTGCAATCAGTGGTTGGCTGGGCTCCCAGAGTTAGTCAGTCTCATTTTCTGTTTCACCTTCAGGGTTTCATGTGCTACTTCAGAGCTATTATAGATACATTTCCAGAACAGCACAGAAATTTTAATATTTTCATAGTATCATTATTTTCTAAATTTACACTGCAAATATGTTTTTATATTAATTCCTATCTTAAAAAAATAAATAAAGTACTTGGTAAGTTCCCTTTAGGAGTCTTTCACAATTCCAGTTCACAGTTCACAATTCACAAGTTGCATTTGCTTTACTGCATAAGAAATCTTGCAGCAACTGAATTGGGGTGAGAGGTAAAATACTGCCATGAGTTAGACCCAGCTAAGAAACCAAAAACAGAGTCAGAATTAATAATCAGTTTTCAGGGAAAAGGTTAACAGGGAGATGACCAGACGGAAACCAGTTTGCCAGGCTGGGGATGGGAAGGTTGGGGTGAGTGACGGCATAGAATGTAAAGAAGCGAATAAAAAACATTATTGTGCTTAATTATTATTAACAATATAAATAAATGATACCTAAGCTTTTTGCAACTTAATCCATGGAAATGTCACTCTAAAAAGTCCTTTAAGGATTTGGCTAGTAACTTCCAACATAAATCCTATTTTCATTCAAAACCACAACTTTTGTGGATAGAAATGTGGCCTTATCTTGTTTTTAAATACCAAAGTGTTGTGCAAAGGGCAGAATATCTTTGAAGAACTCTGAACTGTGTGTATACAAGACAGATATTCTAAAACATAAACTAATTCTTTAATTCTTTGACTTTATTTATTGATCTTACCAACAGTTTCTTTGACATTCTAGCTTTAACCAGACCCACCTATCCACCCCAAAAAAGGGGTTTGTGTCCTTTAGTACCAGTTCAAAATAATGGCCTGCCCTATTATCCTGTTTATTTTTAAATCAGTCTGGATAAACAAATCCTTCCATTTGTCATTATTGTTTCTCTTTCTGTAATTAATCCTCTGAGAAGTTACAAATTAAACAGCACTTATTCAGCCAAAATGGAAACTTCATATAGTAGCTTCTTTCATAAAGCACAAATGAAATATCACATTTTTTGAATATGGAAATACTTGTAGTGATGAAAGTTATACTTAGCACATGTGGAATGTGTGCTTCGTTTTTTAAAATAACAGTGATGCCAGTGAACTTCAAGATGATGAAGTTTAATGGGCCCTGGAACCTGCTCAGATCCAGCTGCCTCAATCCAAATAAGCAGGAAAACTCACAGTCTGAAAGACTCATTGCCCTGGTGGGAAATGCTGTTTGTGCCAGTGAGAGGAGCTGTTGGCTGGTTTACGTGATAGAAGGATTAAGAACATTGGCCCACATGAGGTACATCTTCCTTGCAGACAGGATTCCACTATGAAGGTCTCCCTGATATTATGACCATTTTTAAATGAGGCCAAGAAGAGTGCTGTTTGCATTGCTTGGGATACCTGAGGTATTAATAAATAGAGCAATAGACACTGTGCTTGATTCCAGAGGTGAAGAATGATGTAATAAGATTTTTTGTTTTCAGATGCTAGACCGAATTTTGGTGCTTTTCCATGTGTGGTTCTGGGTAAGAGACCTAAAGCTGTAGCCAACCAGCTGTTTGTACACTCTGACAAACACGACCATAAAACAAAGCAGACTTATTACGGATGTGACAGAGCCAATATCCCAAATTCTGGAGGTTTTCTATTAAGCTGTCATTCAGTGATGCACTCCTGCCTTTAAAGAACTCTCAACAACCAACCAACAGCAACAAAAAAATTGTATTCCAATTAAGAACAACCAAATTTACCCTGGATTTGGCTACTCTGACAGTATAGGACAAGATAGTCTCAGTCTTGCAGTTTAGTCAACTGTTATGCTATCCATCAAAATCTGGGATGATACATGACCAAAATATGGAACATCTGTATATTGTTGAGAGCCTCAGAATAATTTTTAATTAGATGTGTTTTGAATGTGTTCTAACTACTAAATAAACCAGACATTTAAAAAACACAAACCCCAAATTATTTATGGGCAAACCAATGAAATTCCCATTGCAAAACCACAACTACACCAGCCATGATTGCTGACCTAACCTCTGCTGCTACAACTGATAGGAAAACTGATGCACTACTTAAGCTAGGCATAAATAAGAAGATAAGAAGTATGTTAGTGGATTTTTCAATTATTTTGCTAGATATCTGCCAGGAAGAAAGATGCTGATCCAGATTCTGTCATTGGGTCTAGTAAACAGTGCAATGTCTAAATAAAGCATATTTTAGCATGAAGCCAAATCATAAAAATGGAGATAACATAAAAATGGAGAAAGTAGTGTGCAAAATTGAAACAAAGAGACAGGAGGGAATTGGCATTATGAACAATTTCACATGGGATTGATTTTTTTTACTATTTTGTTTTATGCTCTGGGTCTAGAACACGGAAGGGTGCTGATGGCAATCCAAAGAGGCATGCATAAACATACAAGAGGACAAGAAAACCCATTGAAACAACTGAATATTTGTGAATTAAAATGAGATTACACACAGTAGTGAAAATGTCAAAACTTGCATTGAAGGCTAAGAACTAAAACATTCATTTGGACAAGATTCAGTGAAGTTGCTCTGGAATCACCAGACAACTGCAGAAGTCTACAAGAGAAGTGTTTTTTAATATTACACTAGAGGAAAAGTAGCAAATTCTTAGTGTCCAGTTGTGCAAGATTTGGAAGACCTCATCAGCAATACTACATAGAGCTTTTCTTCAAGGAAAATGAATTTATCAGTAGCACAAGTACTAGGATAGCCAGAGGACTTAATAACCTATCATTGAAGCAGCTTTATAAAATTAGTTTGGGGTTGTCAAGTAAACATCAGGAAAGCAGAATAGTTATATAAGCCAACAGACAGGACTGGCACAATAATAAGACAGCAGGCACAGTCCAACTCCTGGCTCTGGCTGGATACTGAAAGTGGCTGGTGTCTAGCCATTATAGCAATAACTTCTGAAGGATGAACTGCTCCAGAGTAAAGAGGCAAAATTCATAAAAACACTTTACAAACTACAAAAATACAGAATAGTTTATTAAAAAACTTGAGCAGGCAACTCAAGGCTTTGTTTGCATTCCTTTGTTTCTGTCTGATGAAGAATAGGAATCTGGGAAGACAAATGCCCAGCTGGACACAAATCTTGGTTCTAGAGGGCCATCAAGTTCTCTGAGAGAAGACCTGAAGAACTACATCACACAACTAGCTTCTTCATTACGACAGTGAAGTCGTCTGTAAATTAGAGGTAGGAATAAAAGAATATATAGGCTGACCATTTTCAATGGGATATGTATGCAGATTTACACAGAAAATGATGCCACTTCACCATTTAACCTAGCTAAAATTCAATTACTTAACAGTTAAAATCTGAGGAGTAAAATTGCCCTCAGGCTGTTTGACATAGTGCTTGACATGTTGGAAATTAATGTGAACTCAGTAATTACAGAATATGCTGAGTCAGGAGGGACCCATCAGGATCATTGAGTCCAACTCCTGGCTCTGCACAGGAGATTCCAGGAATCACTCCATGTGCCATTTCCTTGAGTCCTGTCACTGGTCACAAGAGAGAAGAGATCTGTGCCTGCCTCTCCTCTTCCCCTCATGAGGATGTTAAAGACCACAATGAGATTTCAATTAAGAGTCAAACTGAAAAAGTGCTTAATTGAGAGCTCAACTTCCTGTTTTATACACTATTTGCCTCCTTAAAAGATTCTAAAGACTCCTTGTAAGCTAATATTAGTTTTCTACTTACACTGACAAATACATTTCACAGGTAATCGAAAGCCACATAAACGAATTTGGCTTTAGTTAAGCAGACTTACAGAAAAGTGTTCTAGAGGCATTTTCTTCCAAGTTTACTTGATTCTGCATGGTGGGACATACGCAAGAAATCTCTTTGAAGAAAACAGACCGTAACAGCCATCATCTCTACTGAAGAATATTGTTTAATACAAAAAGATGCAGAAAAAAATCAACCAGGATACAATGATGTTTAAAACAGATTGCATCAATGATACAAACCATAACACAAGTCCACTTTCTTAACATCGTTAAAGCAGGGAAGAAACTCTTTCTTGTTCCATACATTTTAACATTTTTCTGTGTCTAATTAATTCATTAAATTTAAGCAATAGGTTCTGGCTGAAAGTTCCATATTTTCATTTGAACTCCTGAAGAAATTCATCACAGAAGACCCCTTAGATCTTACTTCACTAAATTCAAGCAAAGTCAGGATTCCTTCAAAACCCACAAGTCCTTCACATGCAGTGAATCAAAAACGTAAACATAGGCTTATTTCTGATCTTCTGATCTAAGTTTTGTCCAACATGCTCAGATCATTCATTCATTCAAAAAAAAATGCTTAGTAACTGTTCAAAAAGTGGATTAAATCCTTTAACACATTATTACTGCACTGCCTCAATAAGCCCTTCATTTACCAAAAAGGATATTTACTGTAAATATGGTACTAGAACCAGCTGCATCACATTTATGCAAAAAGAAAACATACTGAATTGTTTAGAAAAAGAGGCATAATATAGTGGCGATTGCTTTCCCCTATACTTCTGAATTAAGAGTTTGAAATACTATGCTTGAAGTCCCATAAAGCTTGGTATGTCTTGGGAGCAGCACTCCTTGCTTAATTTGGGCCAGGCTCCTTTTTCCACTTTGAAGGAACAAAATGAGACTTTAATAGTTCCAGGAGCCTCTAGGTAGTTGCAAATTGAGGGTTCCAAAGTATTCACATGGGCAGAGCTCAGGCCATAGTATAAAGCATATTTCAGAGAGACTGCCTTGTAAACCAAGGTTGGACCCTCTCCTACTCATGCAGAAATAAAACCAAATCACTTTATTCCCCTCTTTCACTGCCTCCTATGCAAATTTTTATGTTTTTATATGTATTTATATGTAATTATGAGACCCTTCTTGATTTAATACCATGCAAGTGAATTGCAGTCGTGATTCTTTAGGAATATCCATGACTCAAAACAAGTCAAAATAGGTAAGTCTTTGGAAAACAGAGTGTAAGACAACAAGAGTGTGAAGATTACATTTCATCAGAAACATTTCAGAACTGTGTAGTATTTAGGTTCAAGAGGGGCTTTGGTACAAAAGAAATAAAATCCAGCCCTCTGCCTCACTTACCCCAAAAAGTAATAGGATTTCAAATCCCAGCCATTTCAGACATTCGTGCCATGCAGAGCTATGTAGCTCAGGGCTTTTAGCCAGGAAATTCTGCAAATGTGTCCTCAGATTAAAAGGTGCATGCAACCTAATCACCCTACAGCTTTATTTTGAATGCTTGCATTTGGCAATGTCTCTGGATGAAGATGTCTTGTATTTTTTGGCTTCTGGGCAGTTTGTACTAGAAAAGCATTTTGTCACAATTGGCATCTACTGTTTAACCTCTTAAAGGAGCATGGAAATAAAATCCCTTTAATTGGCCTTAGGTATGCACGTCTTGAAAGGTTTAAGACTAATTTTTATAACATGAACTAAAATATATAGCCTGAACTAACTTCCTATCCAGCCAGGATGTTCTTTCTAGATCAAAGATGAGGATTCAGAAAGAATGCAATGAAATTGCATCAGAAAAAAATAGCTTACTGTTTGGCATTGCTATGCAGAGGTTAAAGACATGTCTACATGGCAGCCAAGAAGCATGATTTAAAGCTTGTTTGAGGATGTGTGCACAGGCTGCAACTAGCTGTCCTAGTGATGATAAACATACAGCCTTTACAGAGCAAAGTGTGGCTTGAAAACTTCATCTGAAAATTTGGGCAAATATTTAGGTGGTTAAGCTGCACTGAACTCCAGGTTGCCACAGCTGACACTTTATTTGTAGGATTTAAATTTCTATCTAACCATAATGACAAAAAAAAATTTCTGACAACACTTTGTTCTAAGTATTTCATGAATTCAAACAGTGGGAGTGAAATGGGGAGTGGGAAATGGGAGTACTACTGGACCTTTTCATGTGAAACTCCATTTCATCAATAAAATTATACTGCTCAATTTTTGGGATACTTATGCTTTCAGCAAAATCTCTACCTTCTGTGATTTCTTGTTGCAGTCACCGAGAGTTATTCAAAAAGTGTTTCTGAACAAGGGTTTTCCACAACAAACTTCAGAAAGGAATTCAAACGTGCTCTTCCTTTACTGACTGAATCCACAGCCTGAAAAACAACCTTGAAAACTCAGAATAATAGTGCCTGCTTGCTTCAACAGACCCACCCATGATTGTGTGCTTTAATTTTTCAACAAGATGTGGAGGTAGGGCCTGAGGAAACCCATAAAAATGTTTGGTTTGGCTTTCTGGCAGATTTCCTCAGCTCAAGCGCATGAAAAGCACTGAGGATGCAAGATCCTGCTAAGTTTCCACAGAGCACCTGACTTGAACACCACAGAACATTCTGTACATCCCGAAGTGGGGGATCATATTGCTGTGCTCACTCTGGGGACAGCAACCAGCAGCAGCAACAGCAGGTCATCAACTGGAAACTGGAAACCTGCCATCTTCTAATTAGTTGCTCTCTCCTTCATAATAATCCTATTTAAAATCCTACAAAATGCAAGGTCACATTTGCTGCACAAGCTCAGATAATGTCAAGCCAAATTTTTAATCATGTTATTAGCCAGAAACACCTTTTTAGATGGAATAAATATCATGTCCTCATTAAAATTAGGGAGTATAATACATGACCAGGTTCTGTTCTTTCCTATTCTTAATCATTGTCCAGACGAACACAAATTTTTCACAACTGAACCAATTTGTTTTAGCTAAAGTCAGCAGCTTTTAACAACAGTTGAATAACTTAACTTGGTTTTGGTCTCAAATTACAGTTTTTTAGATAGAGGAACCAAAATCTCATTCTTCTTACACCCTAGTTTTCAGTGATTATAACCAAACTCCTGTGTAAGCAATCACAGGATGCATTTTAAAAGCAAATAATGCCACCTCACACAAAATGTACACAAGACCTTAAAGCAAAGCACAGCAAAAGCATCAAAGTCTTGCCACCATCTCACAGATTGTTGCAGAACTATGAAAGGCAACAAATGTGTGGCTTAGTGGAACAGTAAAATCAATTCCTGCATCAGGATCAGAACACTGGTCTTCTGACTCCTAATCCAATAGCATGGAGGAAAATTACCTCATCTGGATCTAAAAGGATGATTTTTCATATATGGTACCTCCCACCTTCCACACTTCCACCATCACCATGTCACTACTCGTTGAGGATGCTGGATTGAAATTTACTCCTTGTTCTGCCATTAAAAAAAAAAAAAAGAAAAAAACAAAACACACACACACAAAAAAAACCCCCCAAACAAACAAAAAACAAAACAAAACAAAAAAACCAAAAAAACACCAGCTAACTACAGTGGGTGGGTTCATATTAATACAAATTAATAAGGTTCTTCTGTAGATATGCTACAGTATATTGTGTAATACAATCCAAGTAATCTGAGCCCTTGCTACAGATACTAAATCATTGCCAAAAAAGTGGGGAAAACCTGCCAACTTTATGTACAAATTATGAAGTGTGTAAATTCACAAGATTCTGCCTTATTGACAGAGGTAAACTCTTTTTGAAAGAGACTGATTTAGATAGCTGATTTCTTTAAATACATTTATTTTACCTTGCAGGCGTCATCCATTTGGGCAGGAAATTAAATTTTCAGCCAGTGATCTTTTTCACAACACCTCTTAAAATTATATTTTTGTATGGAATGCAAAAAACCTCGTATGAATGCACCCCAAGAAAAAGTTTACAATGCCTGACAATACCCCAAATATTTCAGTAGGTGCAGAGCATACAGGCCCTTGGCATTGAGTCAAAACTCCAAGTCCCAACTCACAAAGCAGCACAGAGCTGTATGCAGAATTTGACAGGTCTGGGGCTTAAACCTCAGGCAGACAGGCAAGCAGCCAACCTTTCAAGAACTACCTCAGGCTGCTGTAGATTTCCCAGCTCTCAGTCTGGACCTTTCATCACCCAGTAGACCATCCCTCTTCTCCAGTGGTTTCTGTTCTCAGGGAATGTCTTGGGCAATTCCTCTCAACACTCTTTGCACTCTTTTAGGCTCATTCCTTAGTTCCACTCCTCTCCAGAGGCTACAGCTCTCCCTCATTCCCTGGCTCTGGGAAAAAGATGAGTTTGAGACTTCCCAGCCACACAATAGATTTTTTTTCATCAAACTTACAACACTCTTTATCTAACCTGCTAGAGTTTAACAATCATGACATGCAGCATCAGCATTGCCAGGGATGAACAAGATTACTAAATAGGGAGGAAAGGGAGGTTGCTACTTTTTCCTAATGTGTTATCAGAGAGGGGCGAAATAGAAGCAGTTCTACACCTGGAAATGATCCCACACCAAGCTGCTCTCCTACCTCATCATCATCTCAACTCTGCACTCAGTTTAGAGGATATTTCTCACTGTACAGGCTGTGACTGTGACAGGAACTTCTAAATTTTCTAATGGAAGCATTCTGTGGAAAGACTTGACTATTATTTTTCCAATGAAAAGTGACCAAACGGAATACATTCGTGGAAAGTCATTCCAGTGAAGTGTTGCCCCCACCCCATTCCTTGTGCCATAAAACAGTACAGTTTTGGTAAATGTTGTCATTTGTTTACTATTAAAAAAAAAAAAATTCTCCACAAGCCATTGGTAAACTCAACACATAGTTCAGATTTCAAATTTTTTGGGAAGTTTTTGGTATCTATTTCCACATTTCTCATAAAAGCTTTTATACTTTTATATGTTCTCCCTCTTACTTCTTATTACAAGCAAAAACAATGACATAAGAAATTGTTAAAGATTCAGCTAATGACTTCTTAAACACTTTTGTTAAAAAGGGAAAAGGAATAAAAACATTGGCAAACTGAGAAAGCAATGATAGCATGTTTTACCAGTCAATTCTAACAGAGCTTTCACTTGTTCCACTGAGAAAAATACATTTACTCACCATCCTTTCTTAGTTTTAAGACATTTGCCAAGAGGATTCTTTTCATACTAGAAATCCACCTTAATTTTTCTTTTATAGTGTACTGTAAAAACACCTATATTTAGTATCCTGAATCAGGCTGTGTGACCAGCAAGGAGCTCTAGTCTCTTCAGAAGGGTTTTTTTGGTTGTTTGGCGTTTTTTTGGCAGATTCCTAAAATTTGTCTTACTAACAAATGTACATGACATCTGAACTGATGTTTGCTGCTTATGTCCCGTGGAGACCAGAAGTTGTTAGATAAATATAACAAATCTAGTAATTTAAGCATGCCAGAGCAATTCTGATAGCTATAAATAACTGGCATGTCCTGGACTGTGACCATATTGTTTAATTGTCTCACCCTGCAAGCACGGGGATGCACATCCGATTTGGAAATGGTCACTGTGCCCAGAATTTGTCTGGCAGTGCTAAGGGGCCCAGGCCTAAAACCAAAGCATGCTGGGGCTGATATAGCAATTTAACAGTACAGCTGATCAATTTCCACCATCCAGAAACATTGCCTTGACTTAGGAGTATGGATGTAGACAGTGAAGCCACACTGACCATTAATAATAAATGCATGACATCACACTTCTCTTTCTACAGAAAACACTAGCAATGTTTCAGAGATACACCCTGCTGCATCACTACAGCTCTATTTTCTCTTTATTTAGTATATTCATGGAGAAGGGCAAGTCAATGGAAAACTGTCTGAACTGATGGAATTGTTGAAAAGAAAACAATTTTAAAAAAGGGAAGCAGAATTGAAAGACAAGTTAAAGATGTCACTTTTCAGTTTTCTCCAGAAATGGCCTAGAAAAGTTTATCTTTAGGATCATCTTGTAGTCCTGTAGCACTTGAATGTCTTTGCTGCCTTTACATTATATATTAAACATAAAAGTACAAATACAATATATAGATTTCTCAGGCATTCTTTTGCAATCAAGGCCATGAGTTGTCTTAGCTATCTCTAAAACTTTTTTGATTTGAGATTATTACAAGGATTGGGTATAAATACTGTTTTTTCCTTTTAAACAAGGTAGATATAGCAAAAATCATTTTTCTGGTCAGCAGAAAAAAAAAGTAAGGAAGAATTTAAACTTATGGTTACATCATTAAGAATCTGTATGTCAGGGCTGTGACCCTACAGCTGCAAAATATAGAACTGGTTTTATTTCACAAGTATTTGTCCAAACATTTTCTTTCATTTTGATCCAAATACTTTCACACCCACTGAGTTAGTCCTTGACTTTCTGGTTCGAACAAACTAAAAATTTCAATCAGGTCCTCAGCAAATTGGTGTAGCTCAACAATGGGGCAAATCACTGACTTCAATGGAGCTACACCGATTAGCACTGGGCAAGGATTGAATCCTGATCAAATTGAAACTCAATTGGAATTGTTGTGCTTCACCTGGTGTTTATTCACACCTCACATCAAAACCATGCAGAGCTATGAATTTTGCATGATTCTGATCCAAAGCCACACACCATATATGCTTAAAATTGAGTTCAGGTCACTCAGGAGTTGCACAGTTCTAAGCAAATCTTTTGATAAATATGGTTTGCGTTACTAGTTTGTAACAAAACTCCACACCAGGTGACTTTTGTGTGGTCTGGTGTTTCATTGTGAACATTTTGCACTGCTCTAATGAAACATGATTTCCAAGACAACTAGGGCATAAAAAAAGTTTCTATTCAATGTTTTACCCACGAGTTCTGCAATATGCACACAAACCATGACCACAACATTAAATTCCTGATGACTAAAATTTGAAACCTAATTCCCTATTAAAGCACTTAAATAATGTTGGTGTGGTCTTCTAGAATGAATTGCAGCTCTCATTATTGGAAGAACTGCAAGTCAAATCACTCTGCCTTAGGTCTTCACATAGTCTGAGGTTTCATCAGAATTTGTCAAAGTATTGAGACTAGCTTTTCAGAGTTTATTTATCAAAAATACCTGAAAATGCAGGTGGCCATCTACAGTTAGAACAGTGTAGAGATGGACTTGTTAGAAAGGGACAGAAAAGACCCAGTGTGTAGAGCTCACCCAGTACTGGCCAAGAAGCAACAAGATGACAGGACCCCTTTATCTCTCTCTGGAGATTTGGTGGCACTCACATGCCTGGGCATGTGAGATCACAAGCCTGGAACATAATGTTGCTTAATCTATATTTGCACATGCTCACACATTTATCACATGTTCCTAAGGCTGCTGCCTTCTCTTTTCCATGCAAGAAATATGTATATCACACGCACAGCAGGACAGATGCCTCCAAGAAGCTTTGAACTTACTGTATTTGCCCTGCACATATGATTTGTGCATGTGAGGTAGATCTGATATGCACAAGCAAAATGCACATCTGGGATTTCTGGATTGCTCTGCACGATATTTTCAGGTAGAAAAAGAAGTTAGGAAAACTGTGACAAATGACAGCCTTAAGCTAGTGAGGTGTACAACATTGCTTACAACTGCTTTCACAGTGCTTAAAAGAGGAAAACGAGGACAAGACAAAGGTGAGTATTTCCATCCAGACGTGTCCACAATGTGGTGGGCAGCAATAAACCCCTTCAAGTGAGGTGAATATAGTATGTGGATGCTGCCCCATGGTGCTCCAAAGACATAGGTCCATGCATGCTTGCTTGCCATGCTGAGCCTTTTGGAAGAGATCACAGAATCATGGAATATGCTGAGTTGGAAGGGACCCAAGAGGATCATCCAGTCAAACTCTTACCCAGGCACAAAACATCCCCAGGAGCCACACCCTGTGCCTGAGATCATTGTCCAAATGCTTCTTGAACTCTATCAAGATCAAAGAGGAATGTATTGTTTGATACTTCTGATGAAGCTTTGGAGGAAGATGAGTGACCACCTCCTCAGAGATAGGCAGATGCAGCAATATAGACAACAAAAATATTGGCCAGGGAAAAATTAAAGTCTATAGTGAGAGGGCACCTGAACTTAGGCAATTTGAGGGTTAGATGGCACTAAGGAAGAAACAATCTCTAGGTTTCACATGGCTCAGTTCCATGTAAGAAATTCCCAATCTTTTGATGAATGTGGCCTATGATAATAGAGTAGGATTTCAGAAGAGCTAAGGTACCAATAACTTCAACATGGAAGAACCTTAGACTTCTGAAGTTCTGTTGATGTAAAATGCCACGATCCTAACATGGCTGAGCCATGCAGAATCTCTTGGTACTTGCAGCTCACTAAGCCACTTCAACTCAGCATTGCTTTCTAAAAGCATAATCTGGCACAAGACTGAACGCCTCATAAGGCACAGCACCAAGGCCATCTTCTTAAAAATCCTTATTGTGAGAGGAAACATTATATTTTATTTATAGTTCAATGTTTATAGCACTCCCAAAGTACAGGAAGTCTAAGGGAAACTCCTTCCTAATCTGTAAAACGTTGAAGTTATACATTCCATCTTTTAGCAAAGTGACAAACTATGAAAATTCTGCACATTCCTATCTCTTATTTTAAAGATGTATCAACATGAGGTTCATCAGATGAGAGCAGAAGTCCAAACAGCTGCATTACTCTCCAGCTACCGATAAAGATAAAATGCTGGGAAAGGGCAAACCAAGGGAATGAGTCTGTGGACTTCTGCTCTCCAATGCCTTTCAAATAACCCAGTGTGTCTCCTTTACTGAGATTTTCAGATATACTTTTCTGTATCTTTGAGAATATTTTCCTTAGCACCCAATTCCAATCATATCCTGCCATTCAGTGAGTTTAAGTGTAAGCATTAACATCCTGGCCAATCTACTGATTGGTTCCATGTTATTATAATACTAGGAAAATCTCAAGTAGTGATCTGACCATTAAACCAAGCTGTAAATTAGACAGCTTGGATTAGCATTTTCCTCTAGGGAAGTAGCATGCTTCTTTATTCAGTACAAGGACTTCATGCTGGAATGCTTCTTTAGGCATAAATACAGGAATGTATTAAAATCAACAATGGTACAGATGCTTGAACAAAGCATTATATATATCACTCATTTCTCCTGGAAGCATCTTGTACTCTTTGGATTGTAGCCGTGCTGGTACTTGACTCTATTTGTTCCACAAAAGAAAGTGATACAGGAACTGGAAGACAACATGACAAAAATAGCTAAGCTTTCCCCATTGGAATTTCAAAATGTGAGAGAGTGGAGAGAACACTTCCCCCATCCCTTGGGAAAATTAGTCCTATTATTGCCAGCACAAAACCCAACATCTTGTCTAGCATTAAATATTTCTCTGGGTCAAAATTACTTGAAGAAAGTATTTAATTTTCCAAAGGCTTTCTATTTTGGGTTTTCAGTGTGGCCATTTAGAGAGCAGGAGAGACTTTTTTTTCTTTTGGTCAGAGTACAGTGTTTAATTTTACTTAGGCTACCACCCCTTCCCAGTCTCATAAAAAGGTTTACGTACAATAGATCACAGAGACCATAAAGTAAAGACAAAGACCTACACAATACTGTTGAGATAATCCTTTGTGCTCTGCACATACCGGTGCTGTATAATATTTGAGGAAAAGCACAATAAACTGTTTCGACATCTGTTTTAAAGGTTGCAGAACACTACAACGTAAAAAGCAGATGCTACAAAGCATTCACATTTCCACCAACTTTAAACGATCCTGGGTATTCAGGGGAGATCACCAAACTGAGTAAGCGCTCTCCCAACTGACAAGAGTAGCACGTTAGACGAGACAGATTCTCATGCTGCCAGTATGTTGTACTGTCATGATTTCTCTGCTCCACATATGATGAAAAAGGTGGTAAGGGGAGTTTGACAACCATGCATTTGCCTTATCATATTTGCTGTCAATTCTATTATTAGGTATATGAGACTTCAAGTCCTGTTTCAAATAGGACAGTTTCTGCTTAGTAACTGGATTTACACTGCTACCTCTACTCATCGGAGAGTGTAAATTCTAAATTAAATTGGTTATTATAGATATAGTTTGGCGATTTCTTCCAATATATTATATACTTAATCAAAAACCAATTCAGGGATCATGGCATAATGAAGCTGAGACAAAGCAGCTTTCAGGTAGCTGGTCAGCACTGTTCCTTCTGCCTTGTTTTCTTTTCCTTAAATGAAAGGAAACAAAGGTTCCTGTTTGTTCTCCAGACCTGCTGCCCACCGTACAGCATCCTCCATTGCAAACCAAAGGCACAACAGCCATCAGCAACATAGGTGTGCTTTGGTGAAAGCAAATGCTTCACTAAAGTACACTGTTTCTCTCAGGCAAGTAAAACAAATGCATTAGATCACCTGCACAACTTGTGACAATCCCTCAAATTCTTTATCATCTTGAGCGGAATGTTTTAAAAGCCTTCTGAAAGTCCACATCTACAGATTTTGAAGAATGCATTGAGGTGAGGATAATTTGTGAATTTTTAATCCAAAATGTAAATAATAATTTTCCTTTAATGAGACGGAGAACTGTAAGGTCTTTCAGGTCCAAGACACTTGTACACTGTTTTAAAATGCTCTTTCATCTGCTACTACTTTCTATCATCTTTTCTGTACTTTGGAGTTTATGTCTGTTCATTATGACAAGGACTGTTGGAAAGTACTCCAGGACTTTGTGGAGGCACTCTACCATCTACAAAGCAAAGATATTCTTCAGCTCCTTTGCAGAACATGACTCAATAGTGGGCTTCGTAGTGGGCTTCTCACAGTGATCTTCCTCCCCTTCAAATTCTAGCATGAAAACATTTGTGGGAGTTGTTGCTTGTGGCTCTGATTTTTACATGTCTCAGACTTGCTCTTGATATTAAAGCAAAAAGCCTTCTGATGTTTTGGAACTCTGAGCTGAGTTCCCAAGCTCTTTCATGTAAATAAGAAATGTTTACATTCTTTAGTTCTGATAGAATATTTGAGTGATTGGTATGAACACCAATCCAAGTGATGGGATGTTCTGCTTTGGCCAATAATTGGCCACCTTTGTACAGTGTATATAAATGGAGTCAGAAAATTAGAATAAAGAGATTTTTGCATGCTGACTTTGGACCTGTCTGCCTCCTCCTTTCCTAACTCCAAAAAACAAGTGCTGCGCCCCCAAAAGAGGTGCAACAGTTGCTAGCTTTTTTGTTTGTAGGGTTTTTTCTTTTTTTCTTTTTTTTCTAAAGGCTTCTAAAGTATATTCTTCAAAGAAGTTCTGTCTTATGTTTACTTACAGCAAAATGAAGCAGTAATCTCCATACACCTAATCAGATGAAAAACATATTGGAGTTTTTTTCTTTTAGTTGTCAAAGAGAATCTGTCACTGTCTGCTTGTGCTTTAAGTTGTCAGTCAATAGCTGTCAGCAAGCTAAATCTTGGGGAGCTAAGGCTCTGCCCTACAGATTATGTTCCTGAGGCCGAGTGTAATGGCAATTAACTACAGCCTAGGTAATAATGCCTACAACCTTGGCTCAATTCACTCTTACTCCAGAGCAGGTAAGTGGGAAAGTAATATCTGAATGAGCTCATCACATGGTGAGTAGTGAATAAGAATGTGCTTAAAGAGTCTGTTCTCAGGACTCATATTCTCAACATTTGAATGGCTTGGGACTATATGAGATATTTCAGTAGGAGTTTTTCTCTGAGAACATGCTTAATTAATCTATAGTCTGATGACAGTGCACCAGTATGGGGACAGGTCTGGCTACAGTCTTATTCACCACCCTTCTTCCCATGCACATACTCCTGGTGAATAACAGCTTGGAGGCAATATAAAAGTATCCTGAACAAACTTACCAGGGGTAAGAACTGCTTTGACAAAAAAATTACAAAAAATCCAGATGTCATCCTAACACAGGACTAGCTCAAAAAGGATCCAATGCCTTTATGACCAATTATGGTCAAAGAAGCTTTTGTTTTGATAAAAGCAGGTTTGACGATAGCTGTCTCCAGAAGGAGGATGTAATGTTTCCTATATGACATACCTTCTGTATTGTGTCTTGTTTTCCTGTGTTCTTTCTTTTCCAGGTTCTATTTGCCTCTCAAACCTTTTCTTGGGTGATATCCCATTTTTGTTTTATTGCTCTTTGTCCTTAGAATAGCAGAGCATTTATACTATGTGCTGGAAAAATGTTGCTTTTATGGATGTTCTGTCTCCTATGCTAAGGACCAGAAAAAATAATTTACCAGTCTGACAGGATTGAGATTAAATGTAAAGGACTCTCTTAAGTATCCAATTTACAAGAAAAAAAATCTATAAATAAACCTTAGATATTTGGCATTAAGGTTTTTCTTGCTTGGTATAAGTACATCTAGGGCTAGTGATGCATGATTCATCATGAATATTTATACATGTGGGACAAGGATTAAGAAGACACGTTTTCTTTGTTCTACATCCTAGGTATTATATATTCATATAGTTTATGCAGAGTTATGACAAGTGAGAGGGATGCTCACCTACATATTCTGGAGGGGGAAAGTCAAATACGCCTAACTATTCCCAATATGCTGGGTGAAGTTACCTCTGCTGCATCCAGAGGAGGTGCTGCAGGTCCCTTGTGGCTCCTGAACAATCACTGCCAGATGGAAGGCAATAGTTAATAAGAGTGGCATGAGAAAAGAGCAAAGCCTCTGCCTGGCAGACAAAATGTGTCTAGCTATCAAAGCGTCTCATCACAGTTCTGTCTCTGCACAGTGTATTCCAGGTACACAAACACTTCACAAGGCAATGGAAGAAAATTCCCATGCTGCAGGATGCCTTTCAAAGTTCATGTGTGTCTTTTCCTTGGAAAAGAGCTTGTTTTTTCTCTACATGACGAGCACCTCAAAATTTCTTACAATGGCACAAGTATCAGAGCAGATAAAACCTCTATCTGAGCAGAGAAAAGAGAAGGGTTGCACAGCCCCATGGATTCAACCACACCATGAGACAATTGTCTTTGCCATCCTGCCAGAGCTTATGGATGGATCTTTGAAACACCTCTACCCATGTTATTAGATGTCTGATTGCACTCAGTACAGTGTGTCTGTGCTGAGTGTGAATCCTCATCTCCACACAGCTGAAATAAGTGATGCTGGTGTTTTGGAGGCAAATATGGATATCTCAGTAAAGGGAATAGTTTGTAAAGCAGTGAAGGTGAGTATGTATCTCTGACAGTAATCATTTTGCATGAAGCTGAATCACACTGATGGTAGTTGGTACCGGTTTATTTCAATCTGAGAATCTAAATTAGTCAAACAAAGCTGCCAAAAGGCTTTTCAGAGCTAAGGCACCATTTCTCACCATGGCCTCAGGACCCTGCTCTGACTTTCTCACTGGCATGGCCAGACTTGCCCTAGCATCCTTGCCCTTTTGAATGACTGGCAACTTCTTCCAGATGTTCCCACTACAGCTGCCGCAGCCCAGAAACCTGGGCATATTTGTACCCATATGGCATCCTTTTTTATTGCTTTATTGAACACATCTATTGAAAGGACATATTTGTAGAAATCAAGTTTCATTTCTGAATAATTACATATATGAAAATAAACTGAGTAAGTGAATTCCAATGAATAATTCAAGCAGCTGTAATATTTGAATGTATAATCTGCCAGAGTGTTACATGATCTTATTTCCACTTGATTCCTGAAAGGAAGTGCCTTACAAGCAGTGGTACGTAAAGTTGTCTCTAAACACAGACACAATCCATCGTAAATGCTTAATGTCCAATCATGAGTTACAGCACCTGTTTTAAGTGATCAGCTACTAAAGGATATATATATATTAAAAAAAAAAAGAAAAAAAGAAAAAAAGAGGACGGAAATCGGGGTTTCTTTCAAAGAAGATTATTTCCTGCTGTTGAATTTCTACATCTCAATAAAGTGCCAATTTCAGTCTTTGTTCTTGCAGCATCCATATATATAGCTGAAAACTGAAACAAAGATCTTAGCACAGAATTTCAGTTACAGTACCAAGTATTTCAACCTCATTTTGCATGCACTGTGATTTAAAGTGTTAACTATCTGTTTACATGTGATATCCTACAAAACAGGGCCCACAAACCTTCGTTCTCTTTCTCAATTTTTTTAAAATCAATCTTGTCTACTATTACAACTGGTTTTAGTGTTCCTGATAATTTGTAAAATGTCATTTTATTGCACACACCCGTATTCACCTCCAAAAAGACTCCATGGATCCCCTATGAAAAAATCCCTCTAATCAGAATAATACCTTAAGAGTTAAGTGACAGATAATGAATAATGAAGAGCCAGCAATAACTGGTAAAAGTCAGTGCCTTACTAAAATAAATAAAATGCAGAGGAAAGTAAAAATAGGATATAAGAGAGAAGGGGGGCGAGGGGGGAAGTGGGACAGTTTTGGAATGATTCGCATGAAGAAAAATGGGGAAAAATTTACAGTGGATCTGTTTCTCAGGGAGTTAGGTCCAAGTCTCGCTGGCAAAAGTGAAGAGGCAGACTTCAGAAATATGAAGCAAGGAGAAAGACATAAAAAAATGGAGTGAGGGGAAGGACTTCATGCCACTTTTTCCTTTTGGCCTTTATACTCTACACACATTTTCCTTACCCTTACTCATACACGTTTGTCTGGGGGAAATGTTGGGATTGGGAAGTGATCCATGAGAATGAAGCAGCTTGAAAAGCATTATATTAGTCTGTGGAATAAGTAATACTTCAACCAAGTGAAGTAATGGAAACCACTTCACCCAAGTCATTTAAAATTGGACTGAATAAGGCACTGGAGATTATGCTGAAGGGAACAATTCTGCATTGGCAGGAGTATGGACAAGATGACTTAATAGATCCAGTGTCCATGTGCCAAATCCTGAGATCCGGATCCAGTTTTTGTTACTCTATCTTTACTCAAGTTCAACTTCCATTCACGTTATTGGGAGCTCATTCTGACACAAGGAAAAAATAACCAAGAGCTTAAAAATAACCAAGAGCTTCAGGATTTATGTGTAGAACTGTGAATAAAACTTGCTACATAATAATTATGAAGTGTGAGGGCAAAACTAATGGATCTATACAGAGTACTCCTTGAATTATTCCTAACAGTCTGACCAGAAAAATTACAGTTTATCGAGTTTAATTGGTTAAGACACACAAGAATCAGTGAAAACCCTACTGCTCACTTGAAATATGTCTCTGTGTGTATGTTATGCTGTTCCTGAAACGGGTGAAAATATCTACGAATACAATATTGCAATGAAAATTAAAGTTTAATTATGCTTTGCTGTTTAAGTATGGGAACAGAATTAGAAGCTTACATTAAAAAACACATAATGCCTACATAAGCAACAGCATTTTATCCCTTTTCCTCATTAAATATCACTGTGGTGTTTCAATGCAAATGGTACAAGGTTTAGGGTAAATTGAGTCTATTTTCCTTGGTCGAGAAGTGTGTGTAAAGGAATCAAGGCTCTTCAGAGATTCTTCTTAACTCTGTTTTGTTTTAGTTTTACAGAAAAATAGTACTAATTAAACCAAAATTAGTCTATAAATGCTATTAACACATTTAAATGAGAGATTTGAGTGTTCTCTGGGGACAGAGACACGCATTATGTACCTAAGTGTTGGTTTAGGTACAGTTAAATAGTTCCAATTTTCACTTCATTCCCATTCACACCTGTTGCCTGCTTAGATTATTCCTGGCAAGGAAACAGTAAATGAGTTCTACCTGGCACACTATAGAATGATCACAGACAGAAAAATCAAAGGCCATATTGAGTGTATTCAGGCAGAAAAAAGTCAGAAAGATAGCTGAAGCAGCAAATTCTACATTTTGTAATATATAGAGATATACATTATTTATATTAAACTTTACAATATGGACAAGAGGATTGGGAACTGTAGGACAGTGGAATTTCTTCCTTCCCCCCCCAAAAAAGCTATGTTAAAAGCTGGTTGGAGTCTTATTAAACATTTTTACACCACACTGAAAATTTTATAAGAAGCTTTCTAATATTCATGGTTTTAAGAATTCTTGTTTATGTCTATACCGAGCACTAGTCTGTATGAAGGGATGAGATTTTTCTTATATCTTTCTGTACTAAGGTTATTGCCCAACACTATAAGGCTACAAAAAGTCAAGTGTGTTCTCAGAATGAGAAGAACAGACATCTTATCTGACTATTCTTTTCTTTTCTGGTTTTTTGATAGTTTGCTTTGGGTATCCTTTCCTAGATCTGCTTGGAAGCTGAAGGAAACTTGGCACACTACCTTTAAAAATACCATGAAATCAAAGTGAAACTTATCACTGAGCACATACAGATATGGGGGAAAGAGCTGTGTTTGACCACAGGCATGGAGAACCAGGAGGGAAGACATACAGACATAGTTATTTTTTATTTTGATTGATTCCATTAAAACTTCACAAAGACCAATACATGTATCAGATATCCTGCCAGGGTCTTCAAGCACAACACAAAAAAAGTTATTTGCTGACTACAGAGCTGATGGTCTATACAATGACCAGAACTGCTGCACTCCTCCCCAGCTTCAGCTGTACCCTGTAGATGCACCTGATTTCTTGGACCATCATTATTTTTAACCTAAATAAAATGTCTCTCTGCTTCTTTAGGTATGGAAGGCATTGCTTTCACAGTATGCTTCATCTGGAACTGTATTTAAGTAAACTCAAGAGAACTCTATATAGGCAATGCAAAATCATGTATGAGCTTTTTGTAGTTGTTTCAATAGACAGGGCTTGAGTAATGTCAGGGTTTATGGCTTGTATTTTATTTGCAGGGACTACTTTTTAACGGAAGCAAGAAGCAGTCTTTGGACACAGTAAGTCACAATGTATAAATAGTTCTACTGAGAGTATAACAAAGACTCCTTTGTGCTTTTTTACCAGCACAGCCGATCACATATGCAACCTAGTAACATAAAAATACCTCATCCTTACTCATGACACCTATATCTTACAAAAAAATTATGAAGATATCCATTTAGAACTTCTATCAAAAGCACATTATTTTTTGTGCATTTCTTATGAGAAGCCATACAGAAGCTGAAATTATTTTCTTTAATAGTTATAGAGAAATACAAGAAATTTGTTGTTGTTTGATTACAAAGTAGAACATACAGTTAATTCATCTTAAATTGGAATACATTTGTGGAAATATGCTTCTCCATATGGTTTCATATTTATTTCTGCAAGGTGAATACAGTGACAGCATTTTTTTCAAATTAGAATCCACAATTTTTTTTATTAAATCAAAACCAGTGGAGTTTCTTTTTAGCAAGCATTTGGGACCTCATTTTAAGCCATTTTAAGGAGGTCTGAAGTTTATTGGATTTTAAATATATCCTTCTCTCCATCACGAGTCTTTTAAAGGATCGTTTAATCTGTCTAATTTACATTCAGGAATTTCATTTTACATGCCAGGCTCTGGGACTGTCAAATCCTTTGGCTTTTCATTCTTATCAAACGTAATAAAGCAATCATATATAACCAGTAGGATGTATTTTTTTGATTTTTATCCAAATATCATTTTCAAATCCAATTTAGGTCATATAGGATGCCAATTTTGTACAGTTGAGGAGTTAGATGGATTTTCCAAAGGAAGATAGTAGTAAGTATAAACATATGTCAGTTCATTAAGTCTTTAAATAAAATATCCAGCACACCAAACTTCATTCCCTCCTACACTTTCAAATAGTACAATAGGTACTACTTGAGGATTTGTAAAGTCCTGATACAAAAACTCCTCAACCCAGTAGAAATCATTGGCTTTCCCAATATGGTTTGTACTTGGGGAAACTCCAATACATCCAAACATTTTACCAAGTGGCCTTGATCACATTTTGAGATTTGGGACAGATAAGGATCCCATGCCTATTCCAGCCACTGCTTAGAATGGCTTCCAGTAAAATATTCTCTAGCTGCTCTATAACTTAAAATGTTCTTATGTCCTAAAACAAGGACATAAGAAGGTAAACCAAGGACAACCAAGGACAGAAGGTAAATTTGCCTATTGCTAGTCAATAATTTCTCTTCCCCTTCTCCCCAGCAAATGTAACACTGCATTATTTTTATCTATCTAGGAAGCTTTGCCCCATTTGGTCAAAATCAATACAGGTTCTACACAAAGCGTTGATTTGTATTTCTTAATCACAGGAATTATTTTTTTTTCACACTGTTATGATAGAGTTTAGAGAATATTTTTTGCTTCCTGTACTTTGAAAATGAAAGGTTCTTTTATTTCCAATTTTAGGAGCAACCAAGTCTAAATCCATGCTAATCCTGAAAGTCAAGTAAATTCTAATGACTCCTTAGAAGTAGTACTAATGTTACCAATTAGTTTCTTCCTCTGTTTAGTGTTATGCAAATTGATACTAACCAATAAAAATGTGTTTGATTGCAAATTAATTAGATGGTACCAAAACCTAGTAATATACACAACTTCAGTTAAGCACTAAGCATTTTATTCCTTGTACACAGAGAATATTTTGAGATTAATAATGTATTCACATATTTC
Organism: Pycnonotus jocosus; assembly: GCA_013400435.1. NCBI lineage: Eukaryota > Metazoa > Chordata > Aves > Passeriformes > Pycnonotidae > Pycnonotus > Pycnonotus jocosus. The sequence continues at coordinate 135,346 of VWYP01031344.1, forward strand.
TTAGGCTTAGTGAAAAAATTAGTCTGTCTTTAGAAGAGCTTTGTACTTGACTGGGGTTAGATGGGGATTTTACCAAATCCAGTACACAGTTCTCATTAACATGAAGTTTCACTGTTACCTAGATGTAAGTAAAAGCTGTTATGTAGAGTTTCTTATCTCACATACGTGAACCTGTTTGGACGTACAGAAAGGAAAATCCTTCCTTTTCTCAGTCTTCAAAGAAAAGGGAAAAGAAGGCTGACATTGCTGGTTCGTCAAGAAATTGTTACATCACTAAATCAATCTTCGCTAATTTTTCAACCTCTTTTCTGCAGCCGGCCAGTCATATAGTACCCATTTGCTCTTGAGCCCAGTTCACCCCATGTCTTAATCTGATAATAAAAACCATTTAGAAGCCTACACCACTAAATTCAAATGCAGAGATAGTGTGATCTGTCAAACAGACAACAGTACTTCTCAGCACCTTTCCATAAGAATTGAGCACAATATTCAGTCTTAAATACATTCAGATTCAAACATTCAAAATCTTTTAAGCAACCACATCTGTGGACTTAAAGGAAAATGTGAATAATAACTCAGAGTGGTAAGCCTGTCTCACTAGCATGGCCCTAAGTCAGAGGGACTTCAGAGCAGCCTTTTCCCTAGGGGAAACAAGAAAAGGGAGCAGGATTCAATCATCTACCTGCATCTATCATAGGCAATTAATCTGCTCGGCCTTGAACAGTCAACATAGCAACCTTTATGTCAGCTCATTTGCAGCTGGTTGTTATGGCTCTCCACTAAAACCTTTGCTCACCTCCTATTGCTATAAGCCAATTCCTGCCTCCAGTGACAGAGAGAAAAGAAAAATAAGTACCCAGATGATGCCCACATGTTATTGTCTGGGCTTGCATAGATGTGGGGAGAACCTTGATATTTGTCCATCTCTAAGTCTCCCCCAGTGACAGAGTAAAGATGGGTAGGACAGCATAGTGTCAAACTCCCTTCAGAGCCTGTGGGCCAATATTCATCAGAGTCAAAGATACCACAGTAAGTAAAAGTACAATCTGAACACACATTAAGTGGTACGGAGTCCACCCAACAAACATACAGGGCTGGAAAGACAGCTCTTCCCAAATATATAAGCTGAGATTTTCCTATTGCACCTCTTGGGTATAGTAGCGTTTTACAAGATTTACAGAACTGAATCCATCAGAAAAAGAGAACACACAGCTTTAATAGTAACCAGTCATGAGTCAGGTCAGAGAGCACATGGAGGCTTGATTGTGATTTCAGGGTAGGTCATGTCCACAGTTCCCAACTGCATTTTCATCAGCTATAATTTAGAAAGTCTTTATCACCTCCACCAGAACAGAAAATAAACACTAAAAAAGTTCACTTCAGTATCTCACAATGTCCACACTTCAACAATCAAGTAAATAAGATTCATTTTACATTCACACTTGAATTATTGTTATATAGCCAACAAAAACAAAATATGAAGCCTTACTGAAGAACAGTTTTAATTTGATAGCATTTCTGAAGTGTCTGGGGATATCTGCTGTCTATGAGTGCTGCATAAATTCTGCCATTGTTTTCTACAGTACTGCAAAAGGAGAACTTCCAAGTGTTGTTCACAGCAGGAAATGCCTTCAGCCTATTTCGACCCACAACTAATAATTCTTAAGTTAATATCTTGGGCCCCTCCAAGCATTTCAAAATCGTATGCTTTCTGCAGTGGTCTGGTAAGGACTCTATGACTTAAAAAAATTGGTAGCTTGAGTTGTGAGATCTCATAATGACATGTCCTCATGTCAGTTTTGTTTACTGTAACACTGGTGCAAGTTGCGATTATAAAAAAAGTAGCATACAGCGATTAAAAGAGATGTTTTTCTTTTTATGACTTCTCTTTCTTTGCAAAAATAAAAAAGCCTCTGAACACTGCTAGCTTATTCCTCTTCCATCTTTTCTCAAATCCCTTAGTTGTAAAGTGTTGATGGTATTCATTGAGATTTAGAATACAAGAATTTTGTATTTCATTTATCACTGAATGATTAAATTTGCTTCCCTTTCATAAGAAAATTTCATACTACCTACCATATTATTATACAAGACTAGTCTTAAAATATCCCTTTATTTACAAACTTTTTAGATGCCATAATACTAAAAGAGTTGCATATGCAACGCTGAACTGTAAGGCCAGTCTTTATATTAAGAATAAATAAGCTATTAAGGGATATTTACAGAGAAATATGAAAAACAAGGCATAAGAAGCATGTTCACATATACAAATGGATATAGCAATCCAGACAAAAGATAATGAAACGTGCTGACCATCTCATTTTCGTCTTGTCCACCAAGTTTTTGCACCTTTCAAGCAGTTTACTTCTATTGCTCATAAGCAGAACTCGACATGCTGAAGTGGATGACTGTGACTGTTTATGCTAGCTGAGCCTGAGGAAGTAGTTCTAAGTTCCTAGCCACGCTTCATTCATGACTTAACAATACACATCCTACAAAATAAATCTATTTGATATTATGAAAAGTGTATTAGGAACCTAAACTAGATTTTTAAAGAATTTGGGTTTATTTTTTAAGGAAATGTTCATACTGGAAGATACTTTTATTTACTGAAGTGCATTTTTTTTTCTGTGAACTTTTTAAAGTTCAAAGGAATAGGCATGCAAAAGCCACAGAGTAAAAGATGAGACATTAAATTCTCATTGTGGTGTACACTAGAGTAATTTGGATGATTATGCAAAAAATGAATTTTCAAGCTACTGTCCTGTTCTTTACATTTTAGCATTAGCTTTGGGATAATGCATTTCAGAAGCAGAAAACACCCACTCAGTTAGAAAGAGATTACCTTAAGTCTTCTTTATGAAAAAACAGAGAGAAGTAGGAACTTTAAGCTCACAGCTATGTCTGTTTTAGCTGTGCTGACCCCATTTGTGTTTCACTGCATTGGTGACGAGAGCTTGCTCTGATTTGAAAGGTCAAAGATTGGAGGAGCTATTCCTTACAGAATTTCTGGGTATTTGTTCATAGCACTCTAAATGTTCACCAAATAGACCTGGGCTTATATTTTTCAGATCCCATTCTTTAGAAAAGAAAGTCATCCTCTTTCAATTCACAAGGCTAAAAAAGTTAAGTCAAAGTACAAAAGTACAATTTCTGTGTGTGTCTATTCTATCTTTATTTGTTCCATTTTTGAGTGACTGAGCACTTGATTCAGCTCAGGCAGCCACCACGCCCAGTTCCTGAGCCTCAGCCAGGTCTCTCAGGCCCATTCACAATTCCAGCACTAACTTTCCATAATTATTTTATTTCCTTAATCTTCCCAATGGCTGGTTCAGCCCCAGGTGGGCCTCATTCCTCTCCAAGTTCAATAAGACAGTCTCTTACTCCCTCTGCTCTCCTGTCTCCTCCAATTTTGATTTTTGTTGGCAGCCTTACAGTATCTCCTCTCCTCTCTCTTATGCACACACAAACATACATATGCACGCACACACAATAGATGGGAAATACCATTTGGAGAAAAATAATGGCAAGTTGCAGTTTTCCACACCTTGAAAAGAACCAAAAAGCTGGGGAAAAAAAGGACTATGAGGGAGAAAAGAGGACCACAAAACTGTAAATAAAAGGGAGGGGAAAAAAAGAAGAGTTTGAATATATCAGTAGCAAAACAGTGAAAAAAAAGTTACTCATATATATGGGTGAGGGTAAAAAAAGTAAGTTACAATGGGGATGAGGAGAAGATAGGAGAAGATATAAAACCAGAAAAAATTAAAGCCCCAAATAACCTAAAGCTCAATGTAGCTTTGCAATTTCTACCCCTCTGCCCAAAATTTCTCCCTCTAGAAGTGTTGAAAAAGATGCAAAAAAACCTCCAACCAGATTCATCTTATTGTCTCAGTGTTAGCTTACCACACAGTATTCCCAAAGCTGAAAATGTTAAATGCTTGAGCTTTTCCTCAGCTTTTTCCACATGTTAACCTGGAGTGCAGCACATGTCATTATGCAAGTGTAATGCTGCATGCTACACCCAGGTGTAGCATCTAACTGCAGTCTTCAGAGACTAAGTCTGTCGACTGCAGCTTAATAAACTATTTAAATACATGGCCGATCTAAAGCAATGGCTGAGTCTAACCTGCGGAAGCCGGGTGTGCCTCCCAGCCCCGACAGCCGTGTGTGTGTGTGTCTGTGTGTCTGCGTGTCTGTCTGTGTGTGCCCCAGCTGCACCCTGGCTTCTTGCTCACTCCCTTCAAGCCTTCGCCCCCACACTCCAGTTTCCGGCCCAGCCAGGTCCCCCTCCGGATGATCAAGGACTTGCTTATGGAGCACGCCCCACCCAGAGGCTTAGACAGAGCCTCTGGGACTCATCGAGTGTTGTGTTTGCAGCAGCCTGAAGCAGAGCTTTAACTCAGGATAATTATCTTGTGAGCTGAGCCTTGTACGAATATCATCCACTAATAGTTTTGCTGTGAAAGAGCATATCTTTTCTCACTCTCAAAAGCAAAAATAAGTTCAGTTCATTTTTTAAAGAAATTACTTTAACAGCTTGTGCTGTATTTAGGAAAAGGTATATAAGCACACACTGGGGCCAGTCTGGTAACAAAGGACACACATTGGTTTGGTAAAAGCAACCAGAGCACTCACATGGCCACATCGCCATGCAGTGCACTGAAAGTGTGCTCATAGGTGTCAGTAGTTCATGCTTGGCCATCTGTATTTTGTCAACAATAGCAATTCACTTTTTAATGAATGTTTAAAGTCTCAATTCCCACAGGAGTAGCAGCTACAGAGAGCATCAGCTATTGCTGAAAGAACAGGGATTCTAGGAATAAACAGAATATTGTGGAATGGCAAATGGGAACCAGTGACCTCATTATTCTGGAAAATGTCTCTTTTTGAACCACAAGGAACTCTGACAATTGCAAAGGTTTAGTCATGAACAGTGGAGTTTTGCAGAGATAGAGTGAAAGCAAAATTGAGCCCCCTGTGCACTTATGGCAGTTCTTTATTATGTGCCATATATTATCATGTTGTGTTGTGTTTTGCTTTATCGTTGTTGCATCTTTATTAGAGGTGGGCCCAAAATAAAACCCAGATGTAAACATACCTGCACTTCCAAGGCACTTGGCTTAAGTTAAGAGCACAGCAGCTGAAAGCTATCCTCAGCATGTATTCTTCTAGAACATTTATATTCTTCTTCTCTTAAAGTAAAAAAAAAAAAAAAAAAAAAAAAAAAAATTTAAAAAAAAAAAAAAAAAAAAAAAAAAAAAAGAAAACATTTAAAATAGCAAATAAAATCTTGCTGTTGTAAAATAATTATGTATACTATTGTTTGCTACATTTTAAAAGAATCTGGCCATACAGGTATGGGTAATGATTCTGACTTTAAAGAGGAGAGCAATTTTGCTCTCTAGTCTGCAGAACACAAAGAACGCAGGACACAGTCTTGTCCTTAAGTCTAGGGATTTCCTTTGTTTAGGCTTATTAGGCGAATTACGGACTGGTCTCTTGCAGTCAGACAGTGAGGTCTGCACTGGATTATTGAGTTGTAGGACACAAAACCATACAAAGAAAGAGATGTCATTATTCCAATGACAGTGGAGAAGAAAAATATCCACTGCTGACAGGCCCACATACTCGCAAGTCCATTGGTCAACATACATAGTAGTAGAGACAGACTAGTTTAGGAAAGAGTTTGGTACATCTGGTTAAAAGGGAAGTGTGAGAGCTAAAGGAGAGCAAAATACTGTGTGTCAATATTTGCCCTACTGAGGAACAGCAGACGTGTACTGGAACTGAAGGATACCATATATAAAGAAGTAACCACATGTAGTATTTCAGCCCTATGCCCCAGCTGTAAAACATTATTTGAAGTTATAATAGTTGCACAGCTGTGAGAAGGTGAGGGTCATCCATTTTACATACATATTCAAATTAAGAATGCAGGGCTGCTGGCACAGAGCATCAGCGATGATACAGCCTCAAAGGTAGAAAGGTACCGAAAGACAGACAAGAATCTCTTTTTGTTTTCTCTTTTGGAGGTGGATGTGAACTTTTTCACTCCTCTCTTGCTTGTGCACGGTTAAGCCTAAAGGTGGAAAATTATGAATGCCCTGAGCAACAGAAGTACAGATATGCAGAAAATTCAAGAATTAAAATTAAAGCAAAAAAAACCCCAAAAAACAAACCAACCCCCCATAACATACAAAAAGGTCTGATTTACATCTAAATCAGGTGATGTCTAAATGCCCTGCTTTCTTTTTCAATATTCAATTGTGTTTCTTGAACCCCACATCTGGTCAAGTATGCCCTGACTAGACTTTCCTTATGTTCCATCTGGATCAAGAAACTAGATGTTTTCCACATATGAATATGCCTGCACAGCAATACACAGGTCATATGTACCTCAACTAGCTGTGATGAAAAAGTCGGAGTACCAGAAGCTCATAATTTATTGCTCCTCACTGACTGACTATTTTTGCTCTTTTGATTTGTCTTCACAACTTTCCACTATGACAAAGAAAAAACAGAATTGCTGAGGTTAGAAAGGGCTCAGAAGATCATCTACTATGAACGCCTGCTCAAAGCAAGCTCAGCTGAAGCAGGTTGCTCAGGATTATGTTCAGCTGCAATTTCAAATATCTCCAGGTACAGAAGAGACTCCACAAATTTTCCAAGCATCCTATCCTAGTGTTTGACTACCCTGACAACAATGAAGGGTATTTTTCTTATGTTTACATGCAATTTCTTCTGTTTGAGTGTAGTGATTGTCTCCTGTGCTGCTGGGTTCAGGCTGTGCAAGCTCAGGGTCTGCTCTAGGCAAAGATCCCAGCTCTGGCTTTTTATCCCTTCTCTTCATACAACTGGAGTTCAGGCTCTTGTAGAGCTACAAGGTCTTGGGCAAGATCTTATCAAACTCCTTTCCTTGTTTCTGATGCAATGCGGACTGCAGTTCTCCTGCAGCTCTTTTACTTGGTGGCACAGATCCTCTATTAGTGCACACTTCCTGCAGCTAAGGACACCATTTCCTCCAGCCCCAGCATCATGTCATACCAGGCAGGCAGCTAAACACCACACAGNTCTCCAGCCTGCTTTCTCCATAGTTTTTGTGCTGTGCATGACACCTTAAGGTATGAATATCCCTTTGGTTAGATGGTTCACCTGTCTTGGCTGTGCTCCCCCTCAATTTACTGTGTCCCCCAGCCTACTCACTGGTGAGGTTGGGTGGGGTGAGCAGCTGAAAAGTCCTTGACTTAGTGTAAACTGCTAGCAACAACTGAAACTTCAGTGTGTCATCTTTATTCTCACACTAAATCCAAAACACATCACTGTACCAGCCGCTAGGAAGAAAATTAGCTTTATCCCAGCCGAAACCAGGATACCTCAGTGAAGCATCCCTGCAACCCTGANCCGCCCCCACAGCAGGATGGAGAGGGAATTCAGAGAAAAAGTAAAAATCGTGGGTTGAGATGAAGACAGTAATAGGACNCAGCCTGCTTTCTCCATAGTTTTTGTGCTGTGCATGACACCTTAAGGTATGAATATCCCTTTGGTTAGATGGTTCACCTGTCTTGGCTGTGCTCCCCCTCAATTTACTGTGTCCCCCAGCCTACTCACTGGTGAGGTTGGGTGGGGTGAGCAGCTGAAAAGTCCTTGACTTAGTGTAAACTGCTAGCAACAACTGAAACTTCAGTGTGTCATCTTTATTCTCACACTAAATCCAAAACACATCACTGTACCAGCCGCTAGGAAGAAAATTAGCTTTATCCCAGCCGAAACCAGGATACCTCAGTGAAGCATCCCTGCAACCCTGAACCTGCAAAGCTCTATCTGCCCTTGGGAATTCAGGTTAAGTTAAGGACAGAGGAAGATGCTTTAGCCTCTGCTCCATGAGAGGTCAGCACCATTGCTGAGTGTGTATACAGCCCTCCATAGTTTCGGGCCCCCTTCTGTCCTCCCTTCTGCTCAAATTGACACAGACTGCTGCATTTCCTGATTGCACCTGTTAGCTGCACTCTGTCACACATCTGTGTCACACAGGTATGCTTAAATCTCCTGTGGGACATAATCCAGATGCTTCTCTTAGTACAAGACTGGCAAGACACATATTCCTAAAAATACAGTAACAGATGCGGTCTTCAACAGTGCCAACAGAAACGCTTGGGAAGTAATTCTTCTCACTGGGATTTGACATTATTTGGAGCATATTGGTTCTAATGCAGTTCTAATTATGTATAAAAAGCAGACATTATCATCTTCTATTTCTACTCTTTTGAATCTGCTCATACCACTGGAAAACAGTTTAGAGACATCATTTCATCCTCAGGAAAGGGGTACTACCTATCCATGTACTCTGGGCAGTTCATTGTTTTCCTTTTGATTTTAGGTGCTTCCTTGGTCAGCCAGTCAACTGTTCTAGATATTGCTTTGAAATAGTAATGGGAATCTAGGCACCTAACGTAGGGGACAAGTTAGTCTCTACAAATCAGAAGAAAAATACTTAAAGGTAATCACAATTTTAACCTACTGAAATCTCTAGAATCTAGATCCAAAAAGACTGATGGCCCTAAATGCTACAGATGATATGAGTTCCAGGTCCTTAAATCTCCAAAGACTAGGCATTTAGATGGACAACACATCTGCTCAATGCACAAATGAATGCAAAATTAGTTGTGATGTCAAATGATTATGTTGGATTCACAGATTCACAACTGTTCACCACTCTCCACAGACATAGTTCTATTTCTTATTCCTATTCTAGCAAAGATAATGAACCAGTAGCTGTTAGCTGCTAAGAATGATTTAAGACCTTTGAGAAAAAAAGATTCTATCTTTAGTTCTGGCAAAGTAAGAAAAGTAAATTAACACCACCATCATGTAATAGCCTGCAGTCAACAAGGAGGAAAGATAAACTGCTGAGATCAGAAATGGAGTCTTTCTTCTGTATTGGGAATAGTGAGACTTTTGAAAATAGGTCTACCAGAAATAAATTATATAACTGTACATATAATAAATTACATTAATTGAGTTGGTTTGTTTCCATCTGGTAAAAGATGTAAAAGCATGTACAAGTAGAATTAAACAGACAAATGAACATTCTTTCCCATTATAGCTAACAATATGGAATAGAGTATGTGTATCTGTTCAAATCCTCTTTACGTTCCAAAACTGCCTACTGAGAATGAACTATGGTCTCTGCTAGACTCCAAATAATGCCCAGATACTCTTGGGGAGACCAGTAATTGTCTCAGGACAAAAACTAACAGGGGACTTTTCCAACAGTTTGGCAGTGGAGGCAACACCTTTAGCCACTCATAACATAACACAGAATATGATTTTCTAGTATAGACAGGTTCTTAAAAACTGCAAAATATAATACCACTTTTGCACTTGAAAAGAAATTTTTAAAAAATGTAAATTCATTAAGGTTTTTCTTTTAAGAAAATGGATTTAAAGACAGATATTTTTGAAAGGAAAAACAGCATTTTAGTTTGATTTTCCAAAAATAAAACAGTAGTAATAACGCTGTTTCCCTATTAATCTGTCTGTTCAACTTGCTTGCCAGTTCTCCTAAAAAACTTTCAAGGATAAGTGAACATAGAATATAAATCCAAAGAGCAAGACTTTATTAATATTCAAATCAATCTGTATTTCCTAAGCTCAAATCATTACATAAGATGTGATTCTCTCTCAAAACTTTCATTTTAGTTGAGGTAGAAATTGTTGTTAGACAGTCCATACACATTCCAATTGTGTGTCTGCATTCAAGGCTACAGTAATAACAATCCCCCTGTAACACACACAGGTATCCAGACTGGTAACCTGTTCTGCCTCTTGCAGGACACTGTGGCATTCAGAGGGCCACAGCACAAGAAGCACAAGTTGGAACACAGGAAATTTTGACTATGTGTAGAAAAACAAAACCCAAAAACATTAGAGTGGGTGGCCAGAGAGTCAGTAAAGAGTCCTTCCTTGGTAACATACCAAGGGTGATTGCACAGGCCCCGAGCAGCCTGCTTTAACTGGAAGGAGATTGGACTACACAATCTCCAGAGGTTCCTTCCAACCCACATGAGGTTATGGCTTGCTTATATGGAGGCTAATGAGCAGAAAAGGAAGGGTTGGGAAGAGAACTTAAATCTGGTTCAATTAACTCACAAAATAGAAGCGAATCTTGAAATGGATTCATATCTCATTGACAACTAACATGTGTTAAAGGATATCTGTATATCTTACTGGATTGCTTAGATAGTCTTTTTTCTTTGTTCAGCTGCAGGCATTTGACTCCCCTGTAACCTCTATTTTTAGTAACCCCAGAATTTCTGAGTAGATCTTGTAAGATGGGAGGTTTTCAAGGCTGTCACCAATAACCTGTCACTGATGTATATAAAGTTTCTGTATTCAGCAAGTTAAATGAAAGATATATTTATGTATAGACATACTTGGAAACAGCAGAAAACAATACCCAAGGACACAGGGAGGTCTAACCGTAGCCAAAATCAAATGGACCTAGAATCCCTGAATCTAATGCAGGGCTAAATGACTGCCTTAAGACCATTAAAACAAATAAGACAAATAGAGGAAACAAGTCACAAGAGTGTAGACTTCCACAGAAATGTGAAACATCAACTTGAGTGCTGAAAGCAAGTAAGCTACAATCACTATCTGTTGTTTCTACTGTTTTTTTAAGGAATGGAAATTTGTGAACATCCTTTACAAATGAACAGAACTATATGTTAATGGGTGTTGTACCTGACTTGTACTACACCTGTAAATTAAAACAAATATGCAGGTCACAGACAATGAAAACCAGAATGAAAGAAATAAGATGTGGAATACAATTGCCAAACACACGTTTTTTGTGGTTTTTCTAAACCCTGAAGATACCTAGTCAGCTCACTAGCTGTCACTCCAGAAAGACACAGCTTCTCCTTATGTGTGAAGAGAAAATTCTGGTGTCCCAGGTAGCCTGTTTTGTCTCAAATGGCACCCACCATCCATATTTAGGCAAGTGAATTGAAGACAAGTTTTTCAGGCCAAACATAATATTTGTGAAATTGTGTCTCACTTGTCACTGCAGAGGTTGGAGCTGGCTGTTTTGCCATCCTTGGTTATATTTCTCTTCTTACCCTCTTCACCCCTCATGCTATGGTGGGATGAAGTAAGGGCCTTTGAAAGAGAAAAGCAAGAGAAAGCCCTGTTTCAGACTGAAAGAATTAACCTGGTAATTCAGGCAGCTCACACAGTCCAAAGATTTTTATTTCCAAGCCAAATGCTTTTGGCTATAGAGGTGATCTCAGACTCTGCTATCTTTTCTTTGGGTATTAAATAATAGTATTCTTTGTTTTAAAAAAAATCTATTGAAGCACTGAAAGGGCTATCCATGTCTTCTGTGACTGAAGCATTCAACTTTCCTAAAACCACAGCAAAAATCTTGCTTCAGATAACATTTAAGTCTTTATTTACCAAAAAAACTACTCAGTAGCCTGAGGCTAGACCATGCGCATTTGATATGATACAAACAGGAGACTGTACTGGAATTGTTTCAGATAAATTTCGTTGAAGGAGAAAGGTGTGAAATAGTTTCTGTATGAAGAAGGTTGAGAAAATCAGGCCTGTTCTGGTTGAAGAAGCAGTAATATAGGCCTAATAAAACATTAAATGGCAAGAAGAAGGTGAATAGAAATAACAGTTTGTGGATTCTTCCCATATAAGAACTAGAGATTATCAAACAGAATAGCAATTGGCAAGACCAAAGCAGAGATCCTTCATTCAAGACACATCACGCAAGGTACACCCAAACCCTATGAATCATTTTTACAGGATATTGCAGGTGCTACAATTTTATATTGTGTGTAAAGTGCCTAGAAATATTCATGGGGAGAAAAAAAATCAAGGACTATTAATTACAGACATCATATGACTGACTCGAATTTGCACAGGCACAGAAAATTTCAGTATATGTTTGGCAGACACACACCACTGACTATTGTGAGACAGGCTGCAGGGCTGGAGAGGCATTTGGGCTGCCTGATGTGGCCATCCCTACATTCCCTTATCTGAATGAAGCAGAGCTGTGTTTTGCAATGAGGCTGCTTCCAGAGAGTCCAAAGCTAACATATGGCTCTCTGATTTTGAGCAGAAACACCACCCTGCAGCTCCAAAACTCCTTCTGAAACTTGCTCATCCATTCCCAGCATTATCTGATGAAAAGAACAATAAGAAAAGAACACTTTGTTTAAAAAAGTCACAACGAGCTCCTCTGCTATCCAAACCAAAACTCCACAATTTTCTGAGGTTTCCCTTCCAGAACCACAAAAGACATTGGCACATTCTATAGACTCATGCACCAGTAAAATCCAATATGTATCTAAAGAAGACTGATTGCCTGTCCTTACTGCAATGATTCTAAGGCCCAGTGCTCCACAGGGGAGAGATACAAGACAGCCAGGAAAGACATCATGAAAACAGACAGTGAGGATATAAATCACCAGTGCAGCTCAGACATGGGAGCTGGAAAGATGACTCCTATTTGGAAGATAAACTACACTATACATGCTAAGGCAGAGCAAGAAAATCTTTTGATATAGGTAAAATGAAGAATACTGTGGGGGACACAGTAAGGAAAGGAATCAACCTTCTGTCCCCCAATGAAAACATTGGCTTTATTGAGCCAGAAACTGGAAAGGGTTATTTTTTTTCCTAGTGCTGAAATACATCCAGACCATAGCTGGAAGGAGAATTGGGGCACTTGTCTACAATAGTTCAATCTAATATGGAAAAAATATATGTTCTTACGATGATTTTCTAACACCAGAGTATTTGTCTGCTTTAATAAGCCCAAAGAACCTAGGTGTCTGGTGATTTCTTGTCATAAATCAGGAGCTGATTAAAAGAAAAAAGTATTAAAAGAAGGCAAAGATTCTGGCAGGAGTCTTGAGAAAACAATTGAAAAGCATTTTTGAAGTTTCAGTCATTTTGGTGCAATACTGCAAAGGCCACAGCTCTGAGCAGCAGTAGTTCCAAAGTCAGCCTAGTCTGCCAACTAAGTACCTTAAAGCTCCTGAATTTACTGAATTTTAGACCACCGATTCCACTTTCTGCCTGTGACTGGATATTGCCTGCTTAGAATGACAGGCAAAGCTGTGCTTGTGGGAGAGAGCTGAAAGAAAGTCATGCTACCTGACCAACAGGAAATTCAAAGTGCATCAATTCTAAGAGTCCAAAGAGCTGTTGAAAAGTAAGATAAGGTTCAGAAGGGGATTACTGTGTCCTAAATGTGATATTTTTATTGAGAGGGCAATGCTTAAATTACATTTTTATGAGCCAGAGTGGCATACCATCACTTTTTCATTTTACTGGGAAGCTTGCTGGGACTTCTCTGGTTCACAGCTGCAGAACGGATTAATTTTATCCTCTCTGAATGAGACCTTCAGTCCCAGTGTAACTTCTGACTTGGAAGCAGCATGCAAGGATACTACAAAAGCAAAATTATTATACCATGAGACAGAGTAAAAGAGAAACAGGAATAAAAATGAATAAAACACTATGACTTGATTCAGCAAAAACATTTATGCGCAGGTTAGCCTTAAGCACCCCAGGTTAGTGAAGCACTAAAGCATGTTCTTAGGCTTAATTGAAGTTAATGGGATTTACACAGGTCCTGAAGGTAATCATATGTTTCACTGCTTCATTAAATCAGAATACAAGTATGAAAAGGCAAGGGCTGTCCTCAGGGAATTTCACTGAAATACAGGGTGATACAAAACTATAAATCATGTTAAGGTATTTGTTATCAAAATTCAAACACAAAAACATGTTAAAGAAAGTGCAGCTTGCGTTAAGAGCTGAGCCTCAGAATAGCACTTTGTTTAACAAGATATCTGAGACATAGGACCTGTTTCAGTGTAAAATCAGAAGTAACTACACTAAAGCCAAGGCTGACGCAGCCGAGATCAATATTAAACCCCAGAGAACGGGAATTTTCTAAAAGTTTAGGGGGAGGGGAAGAAAAATGGAGAACAGGTCCCCAGAGAATGTGATAAATGGTGATGGGTTAGGCAATATAGTTCTGCTTCCAAAAGCCAGGCTTAATCCTCACTCAGGAGTAGACATTGTGCCACATATTTAATCTATCCCTTAGAGAGAGCCAAAAGGATCAAAAGCATCACACAGATACTTAAAGGGAAAGGTCATATTCCCATTGAGGACTAATGACTATATCCGTTCCTTCGAGCATGGGGATTTCTGGTGAAGGAACTGAAACTGCAGTGTTTCCAGCGTTAACTCTGGCTGTAGGGTGTCTGCTGCCACAACAGCTTCTTGAACCCTTCCCCTTTACTCCAAACCCTCATGCTGTGAACTTGCAGCTCCCTGTGTTTCTCCTACAGCTTTTCCATATCTTTCAGCAAAGGGATTTCTTTAACAAAACTAAGCTCTGTGATCAGATCACCCGAGGCCACTGCAATGTCTCAAAACTACCAAAGCCTTTGTGGTTACAGAAGAATTGTAGAGAGCTGCTATAATTTAAGAGCAGGGATTTTTTTTTTCCACTGTAGTGGTTCAATGTGTGTTGTGTGCACACATGTGCTTCAGCACAGATGGAGATTCAAATGAATATCAGACCCTTTGGTGTGAGTTCAAATTTCCTGAAGGTGTTGGAATGTCTGTAAAACATCAGATGCCCTTTTGGTTGTTTTTTTTACAAATACATTTTGATTCTCTGCTGATTTGACATTTCACTTTATTTAGGAAAATCAGGAAAAAATGACAACATATAGAAAAAAGTTATGGAAAAAAAGAACAGGAAAGGGAAGGAGGCTTGGATGTCCCTGGCAGCTACCTGCCTTTCTTATACAAAGCCACCTATGAGTCTTCTACAACCACAAACAAGCCAGGTTTTCTTTGTGTTCTATCCAGAAAGGAAGTTCAAAATATGTACATCTACTCCAAAGCTATTAATCTTTTTTATAAGATTATTGGGGAGAGAAGAGAACCATTGTCATATTTCTTAAAATTAATTTTCCCCAAAGCTTCAGGAATCTTTTAAGTAAAGTTTAATATATTCTTTCTCTTTTTGGTCTCCTAACACATTTACCTCCTAAATAATAGCTATTTTATGACTTTTAGTAAAAAGTCATAGTTTAGTTTTACTTTTTTACTGCTTATATCCATTTCTCTGTTTCTTCAAGAAAGAAAAACAAAAAAGGCAAAAATTCCCCCCCAAAAAACCCAGGCCCCAAAACTTTAGACCCCTGCATTGCTGGTTTTAGTTTGAGCTTGCTACTATCAACCCAGATCCATATGGCTAGAGAGACTATGTTTCCAGAAAGGCTGAAGGATATATTACATGAAAGAGTTTCTAAATGGTCAGTAAGATGAAGAAAGCAACAATCTCTGAACTTTTCGAGTCTCAAAAATGGTTTCAATTGCATATTAAAAGTAACATAAGGCAAAACAGCAACAAAAATCAGAGTCAGGCCCCTAAACAAATGTCATCACTGCTTAGACTTCAGTGAGGGTGTTAATTATTATCACAAAGTGAGGAAACCACAGAATTGTTGGACCAAATACACGTTTCATGTGGAGAAAGTAGTACAAATAAACCAAAAACATACATCATTTTTTATGAAGTATAGCGAAGATACATCTATTTACTCAACAAGCCTTAGGGATCCTCCTCCTGTATAAACTATCTAACCTAGTACGGTACAACTTGCATCCCAAGGCTGTTACAGTCTTCCATATGCTTGTAATTTATTAACTGTACAGCTATGAGATTACAACTGGAATAATTCTGAGTGTCATTAAGTGGGAACTTCTTGAATCAAATTGTGTACTGTACTATGATACTAATACCAGAATCAATCAACCAGAATCAACTTTCTCTCATACGTCCACATTTGCAGTTCTTTAAGATGAGATTTAAATTATATTTAAGAAATTTAAGAAATTATAATTAAGAAATTCTACTGGGTCTAGGACACAGAATATATAAAAATATATAAAATNAAATATATATTCCTATATTTATAAATATATAGATTTACAAATACAGTAATATTAGTATATTTATATTAAAATTATATATAGAATATAAACTCATCATGCTATATATGAATAAGCCACACACATGGCGAAAAAATGTACTTCTCACTGCAATGTAGCATAGGGAGAAGTGATGCATGTAGTTCAAAAGTTATCCCTGAGAATGACAATCAGCAGGTATTTCACACTAAGGTGGCAGAAAAGCCAGAGCAAATAGTTTTTGGATATTCTGTGTAGAAGGTATCCTTTTCCCCCCTTTGTTATCAAGATGATTTGTTACCTAGAGCTGAATAAAAAATAATATATCCCAGTATTTATATAATATGTGAACATCATCTAGCCATGCCACAAAGATTTTATTACTTATTAACCAATCTCAAAATAAAATCAGTTAGAATGTTGAGAAAAAAATAGAGACTACACAGTTCACTGACCTGTACTCTCAGAATTTAGAAGGACAGATGCTTTTTTGGTATGCACTCATCACAAGCAGCAATTTTTAGAGCATCTCCTTGTTATAGACAGCTGTCATATATGATAGATAAGCTAAGTTGACATACTTAGGTTATGTCTCTATTGGCACATTTACCTGAATCACAGCCACACTGACAGACCTTATTTTTAGGCTGATAAACACCAACTTTGTATAGGTTTGCACAGTGGCTGAACATTGGTTTCAGCAGGTGAAATCTAGGTTGAGAGAAGATGGGAGAAAATCTCCAAGCGCCATATGAAGGTGATAGAACAAATTTCACCAATTGAAGCTTCAAGTCAACCTTATTGAACCCCTGGAAATTCTTAACAACAGAATCCTAGAACTGCTGTACTAAACACAGATAAATTGCTTTAGGTCAAGTAACTTCTAACTTTCACTATCAGCAATTTGAGCTAACTTACTGGGCTTGACTTAAACCGGGTTTAGCATGTTCTACTTTTCCAACTGACCCATAACTACTCTATTCCTATATTTTCTAAGTGAAGTACTAATCAATTTTTTAAAATGTCTCTTACTTATAAATTTGCAAGCAAAGCCAGTCCTGCACAAACCACACCTTTACTTGAATTTACTGCCATCATTTTAGAAAGTTTATTTAAAAGAATATAACCCAAATATGTGCTTTTCTATGAAACACACTTTTCAAGTTCATTTTGCCAGAGAAAATATTAATTTTCCAGAATGGCATATTTCATTTGCTACCAAAGAGGACTGACTGTAACATAAAGCGTGTGGCTCCTTTAGAAGAAAGAGAAACAATTTGACATGGTAGGTCTGGTATCCTTCTGCAATATCAAATGAAGCCCTACATTTTCAAAATGATGCATGGGAACTTAACCACGTGGTGCCCATTAAAGTCCATGCCAGCTCTCATGGTTTATGAGGTCACCAGAAGTCCTTGATGGAATTACACCCCCCGTCCTGCACGGCGGATTCTCTTCTATCACAGATTCGGAATCAAAGCCTGTAAGGTTAACAAAAATGTCTGCAGGCAGTTTGCTCAGGTTTGGATCACGTATTTCTACTGGAAAGAGAGAAACAAGAGAGAAATAAATTACTGAACAATTGTTAGTGTAACAGCATGGCATGGATCTTGTGTTGATACATATTCCTGTATGGTAAGGGGGAAATAATGTCTTCCTGTGGTTGTGCTCAAGGCATCTGAATGAAAAGAGAAACACGGGGGAATATTCCTCTGAAAAACAAAAGGACATCCTGTGAGAGTTCAATTACAAAGTAATTCTTTGAGCATTCCTAGCAGCTATCAGACAACATACAAAACACAGTATATTTGAAGAATAAATATTCTGGGCTCTTTGTGCATCATGTGCATTTTCAGAATTTGCTGTTCTGGTGCACATATGTCAGTTTTGTATTTACTGGACTGAATCTTTTAAAATCTATCAAAATAGTAACATTCAATGTCCAAAAGTGAAACCTGGCACTCAATTTACACGAAGACTTTGCACATTGTTGTATTTTAAAACACTCAGTAGTTAATAAAAGACTGTGGTCTATTGGTATATTGGTTTTCATATTCTCTCCACTGGAATATGATCTTGCTTCAGCAATAAACTGATATGTTGATTGAATGCTTTCCAATTCTCTAGGTTTCTAAGAGTGTTCCTGGGGTTGTATCTTGTAGCAGCACAGTGACTGTGTTAGAAGAATCCTTCTTGGAAAATGAAAAGCCGTGGTATCACTGGGGCCTCCTAAATCTGTATGTGTAAGGTAAAATAATTTTATTCAACAAGTAGATGTTTGTCAAGTCACATGGCGATATTTATTATTAAAACACTAACCAGCAAGTTTCTAGGAATTTCTATGCTTATCAAACAGTCTGGATTCCATCAGATTATAAAGTGTCATAAGGTAGCTAACAATTTGGGGAGCAATTTGTATGCATTAATACATGCATACCTTGCAAACAAAGGTCTAGAAGAAGAAGACATGCTTATTGAAGGAGATTTGCACAGAGCAAAGAGATCATGTCGCTGAGACAAGCAGTAAATTAGAAAGCATAACAGCAATGCAATAAGCATTATCACCAGGTGTTTCCATGAGTGCATGGTGTCTGTGGTTTACTGAGGCTTCCGTTACCCAGGGCTATGAATGGGGTACCCTGCCCAGCCAAAAACTTAAACAGTGCAGCACTTATTTCACAATCGGCAAGATCAAATCAGGCAGGGGGAGAAAAAAAGCTGACGCTTCATAGGGCACCTCTCTGACCTGGGGAATACAGATGATACAAATACAGCCCGCCTGCTTCTGGATCCAGGTGACTTCACACCGACTGCCCCGTCTGTCTGCGAGCTGCAGAGGTCACCCACCGGAGAAGTGTGAATTAACCATAAAGGGAATGCAGCCCTGTATCAAATGAATTTCTGCAGCAGCTGCGGAGGTGGCGGCAAAATTTCAGAGGTTTAAAAGGACTGATCCCAGTGGTACAAAGGCTTTTGATTTTCCAAGAATGGATGATTCCGGTGGTACCATGGCTTTTCATTTTCCAAGAGACATTCTTTTAACACACTCTGGAGTATATTTTCTTCTGCCTTTTGTTTTAGTTTCTGTTGTTACTATTCTTTGAAAAGAAAGAAAAGTCAGGCAAGTTCAGAGTGGGGCAACTTTTTCATTACAGAGGATTGAATCAGCCAGTAAAGGACAAAGTTTACAGCAGGAATCCTGTGAAAGAAGCATTGTGCACGTATGTCCACATCCAAACCTTGTGATATAGCCTGTAACATTTTACTTTTTGCAGCCGGGGTGCCTTTCTTGCCTTTGCTTAAATGAGCAGTCAGTATGCACACAGCTGGCCTGGGCTATTCCCCCCTCCCATCATCTCTTCATCCTTCTGAACATCAAGCACCAGCCAAATTTTATTGATAAAGCCAACACTAAGCAGAAGGAAAAATATGCATTCTTCATGCTGTACAGCTGAGCAGGGCTAAATGGCTAATAAAAAGTCACAGGCAGCAACTTTAAAAGGGGGAAAGGAAAGAGCTGGTGCTGTGGGTGGAACTGGAAAGGGAAAGAGGCTGGAGTGGTAGGTTGTGGGGGGGGCGGGAACATGTCAGTCCTTGAGCTGCAACCATTGCCAGTCCCTCTACACAGTTTGAGCAGCACCACTTCAAAAACGCATTGTTATTTGTGCAAAATTTTTACTTCCATCTGAGGGCATTTTGGTCAAGCTGAGATCAAAGACATTTGAATTAGTTTTATATACAATTTAACTCAGGTAGGTATTTGACATGGATAAATATTTTGCCATCAGCAAAGAAATATTAATTAACAATTTGCAATCTCTCACCTTCTACCTATACTCCATTGCCCTATTTCTAAAGAAGTATTCGCAACCCTGATAGGAAGGCTGCAGAATTATACAGCCCAGGCTTTTAATTAGCTTTTGGGAACTAATATATTAAAATATATATTATAGAATTACCTGAGTTTGAAGGGACCTTAAAGGTCGTCTAGTCCCAAGCCTTCTGCCATGGGCAGGGACACATTCCACTAAACCAGGTATCTCAGAGCTCCATCCAACTCGGCCTTGAACACCTTCAGGTATGGGACATCTCCAACTTCTCCAACCCATTCCAGTGCCTCATCACCTTCACCTCTTTTCTAGTATCTAATCTAAACCTACTCTCTTTCAGTTTAAAGGTTTCCTGTCTTGTCCTGTCACTAAATGCTCTTGGAAAAGTCCCTCTCCATCTTTCTCATAGGCTCTCTACAGGTACTGGAAGGCTGCAATTAGATCACCCCAAAGCCTGCTCCAGGCCAAGCAATCCCAGTTCTCTTGGTCTTTCCTCACAGGAGAGGTGCTTCTAATTAACTTCGGGGCCTTGTTCTGGAGCTGCTCCAACAGGCCCATCTTGTGCTATGGACCCCAGAGCTGGATTCAGTACTCCAGAGGAGACCTCACCTTGAGTACAGGTGTTGAGAGATCGCGGATTCCTAGTTAATAATTCTATGCTGCTGGAGCTGTCCCGTAAACTAAAGCTGCGAGCTCCTTTGCCCTTGCCCTCCGCAGGGGCCGTGTCAGCGACGCCCGGGCTCTCACCACGGCGCGCTCTCCTCCTGTACCGAGCTCCTCTTTTCCTTCCCGAAACCTACGGCAAGCTGGGGCTGTGCAGCCTCCTGCAGCCCCGCGGCATGCCCACAGCCCCTCGGCGGAAAGCAGCACCGCGCAGTTCCGTTCCCGAGGCAGCCGGGCCCGTTCCCTGCCGCTGGAATCCCGGCAGGGCCGGGAGACGCCTCCCGGCGCAGCCGCCAGGGGGCGCCCGAGGGCGAGCCGCCCGCGTGCGGCGCCGGGAAGGCGGGAGGGGAAATCTGGGAAGCGTTAGGGAATGGCAACGTGGAGAGCACATTGGTGGCCATCGACACGGAGGCCATCACAGGGTGAAGGGCTGCGCTTGGCCGGCACGTTTCTGGCTAGGCAGAAACTCAGGGAAAGCCTGGGCGGAGCGTGTCCCATCTAGATGCTAATTAAAACAGCCCCTTCTGTGCAAAGCCCTCGGGTCGCAAACACAGCTAGGAGTTCTAAAAGAAGAATGGCTTTGTAATTCACAGTAAAGGAAAAGTAGCAGACAAAAGGCTTTCTTTTTTTTCTTGATGCCATCCTAAATCCATCTTTCTTTCTGAAATGTTATATACCCTTTTCTTATTTGGCATGTTTAATGTAATTTTTTTCTCCTTCAAATGATTTGACTTAATGATGCATGAAAACAGATTGACGTAAATTTTGAGATTAGGAGTATAAAATGGGAAAACCTGAATTAATTGTTCAGATAAAAAGGCGTAGGAGAAGGAAAAGGAGGAGAAAAAGAAAAAGAGAAGAAGAAGAAGACGAAGAAGACGAAGAAGAAGGCTTTCCTGTTAAGTTATAATATGAATGGTAGCATTTTGAACTCTTGGCCTAAAATAGTTATACTGAGCTTTGATCCATGGGATGTTAACAGACGGGAAGCAGAGGAGTGAATTGGGGTGAATTTAATAGTATCCAGAGATAGAATAATTAACTCTTATGGTGCCTAGCAGCAGTTAGGGCCTGATGGAAAAGGCTTTATAAAAATAAAACCTAAAAGGGAAAAGGGCCATTTCTGTATATTTGAGAGAATAATATGACATCCTTCCCTAATATGAGTCATGAAATGAAGGCCAAGTTTGTCTTATCATCAGCCAAAGAGGGCCACTGTTTGCAAATAGGATTAAGCACTGTAGACAGGCAGTTACTGTCACCGCTTGTTTCTTGGGTTTTTATTCTCTTCTTATATTAGCAAGCTTTTCACAATACATGTATGAGCACATGGATTAATGGCCCTTCTCATGAGTCAAAAGAGCTACAGATGCTCTCTTTTCAGCCTTGGTTATTAGCTAAATATCAAATCCCCTTTGGTTAACACAGAGACTGGATCTGTGTAAGTTGGCTCAGCAGGGAATGTAGCACTATTTCGCTCCCTGATTTAGTTCTAAGTGTCCACATCAGTTCATCCGTATCGTTAATATGTATCAGTTCCCAGTAGATTATGTTTTCATGTTGTAAAAACCTAAGCTGGAGCTATCTATAAATGCAAGCTGTTCCGTGGTATTAAGACTCCTCTAGGAAGGATTCCAAAAGTAGATTATTGATGAGGATTGGAAAGGGTGTGCTCACCACAGCACAGATAGGCTCAAGTGCTGATTCAGACCTTGCTCAGAAACAGGGTGTCTGTTCTCGTGTGTACCTTCTTGTTTAATTGCTATGTTAATCCTTATCCCCACAAAAGACATTGAAGTGCCTGTTAAAAACATGCAGGACATATTCCATAGCTAACAGGCTATAAACTGAGAGGTAAAATAAAATGATTCCATAAATACTGGAGAGATGCTCTACATCAAAAGAAACAGCACTTCATTTTTCAAAGGCTGAAACATCAGCACAGGTGACAATGTCTTTCAAAGTGTAGAGTAGATATTAACCCACTTCACTAGAACTATGCAAAACCTCAGAAAGATGTACTTCACATGATTATGTATTATATACCAAAGGGAAAGGAAGGAAGGAAGAAAGAAATCTCCCAAGTCTTTCTGCAAACGTATACAATAGAACTCATTGAAAAGCCTCTCAGTATATTGCAGTACTGAACAGTAAATCAATGTAATCTGAATTTCTGCAGTAGCAGGAAACTTTCCAAATGATCGCTATAAATGGAGCACATGTTTTACGTATAGGTTACTATTTTTGGCAGTCCATCAAACCCCTTTGATGTGTAGACAGTGGGGTTTCATCCAGCTAGCAGGACAAGAATAAAAGGTCCATATTCTTCCTTGTGCCAAGATCCACTCAGAGCAGGAGATGGGGAGCTGGTTATGGTCACACAGCTCTACAGCTGCTCCTGTGTCAGCCTGAGCCACAGCAGAACTTAGATAAACTCGTGTTTTAGTCCCTGAGATGTACCCATTAAGAATCAAGAGCACTCTATTCCGCTTCTGTGAGTCTCTCAGTCACTCCATGTGCCAGCACAGGGAGAAGAATTGGCACAGGAGCTGTTTATACCACCTTGCACTGGCTGCATGGTTCCTTACATAAGGAACATCCCCCGGGGGCCAGTTAAGGCAGTGCTCTGGAACACCTGCACAATACAAAGTGACGGAAACCAGCACAGAGAGTCTGGCCCATGAGTCCTCAAAATGGAAAAAGGCAAATGAAAAAAAAAAAAAACACACCAAGGCAAGGGAAACCAGACATCGCATGAGGATTAGAAAGAAAAGACCAGAATGAAAATTTGTAAAATGGAGTAAATCACTTCCTGATTGCAACAGAGCCAAACTTCAAAAAAGATCCACTAAGCCCACAGCACTGCTTCTCAGGACGGACAGTGTCTGAGTGTCCTTCCTCTCCTCAGGTCTCTCATCAAAGATAATGTCAAGATTTATGTATCCCTTTCTGAAAAGTTCTGTGAGTTTAAACTATCCTCAGTCCATTACAGCCTCCACATAAAGCAGCAAGCAGTCAAGTGCTTTGCTGCATGAGAATAATACACTATGGGACACGAGCGTCCAATAGCCGTGATTCTGTGGCTCTCCAAGTTGATTCCAATTACAAGGAGAAGCCAGTGTTGACAAAGAGAATTAAAAATGTCTAATTTGCCCACTAGGTTTTGGGGGTTTCTTTAACTCTTTTTTTTTTTTTTTAACTCATTACACTCATGGCATATATATATATATATAGTACATTTTCATTAGCCCGTCATCAAAGTGCAAAAATACTAAAACCCCTCTGCTGCTCTGAATGACATATTTCAGGAATAACTACTCAGAAATAACTGCTGTAGATGTGTCTGGCTGCTGAACATGAAAGTATGGGTGCTGCTGACTGCCTGGCAGCTGGCCCAGCATTTAACCCTGCTGTTTTAAAATGTCGTAAAATAAGCACAATTTAATCTTTTGAAACCTTTTGGTCAGTGACTGTGATTTCCGCAAAAAATGACTTCAAAGGAAAGACAGGCACCTTTGTTGATGCCTTTTTAAGCAGTCATGAGTTCCAAATTATTTTAAAAAAGGGAAGCAGAAACCTCAAAGTGTGTAACACCTCCTCAGAATTAGATGCTGAAGCGATATGTAAACTGGGCTGTAAAAATCGATCCTTCACTAGTGATGTGGCTCAGAATGATATAATTAAAAGATAATGTCAATGGAAAAAGAATATCATCATAGACTAATGGGCTCCTCCTGACACATAAATACCACAGCAAAACCTCTATTTTAATGAAAAAATACCATTTAGAAGCCAAGATATTTGATTTTCAAAGCAGGATGTGTTGAAAATGTTCTATTTCTGTGGCTATATTTCTGTTTTGCCAAATATCTGACACAGAATTAACACTTCAACTTTGCAGTCTTCATGTAATACGCAAGATTCCTCCATGCCTCAAAAGCAGCATGCTTTACCTGTACAAAAAGCAGCATGCTTTACCTGTACAAAAAGCAGTATTCATTTTTATTAATGAGTTAATTGCAGACTGAATTGCAATTTTAATGCAGGCTGAAGGTTTTATTTCCAAACTTAGATGTGAAAAAAAAGTATCCTCATGTAATCATTTGACATTTATTCCATTCACCTTGATTTAAGGAATGTGGGCATTGCTAGGCATGAGACTGTTTAGGTGGTTGTTTTTCACTGCAGTAAAAGTGGCATTAAAATTACCCTTTAAACACATAGAAGAGGGGGAAAAAAAAGGATATGAAGATACCTTGAATAATTAAACATACTTCCAATCTACATCATATTACCCTTTTTACCTTCACAAAAAGACAAAAAAGGTATTCTTCTGTTCTTCTCAGGTTTGGGTGGGAAGAAATGCTTTTTGACATTCCAGTATTAAAGAAGAATGATATGAAGAACATTTGATCTATCACTGTATGGCAGGATGCTTTGAAAATGCCTACCAGATGTGGCCCTCAAAAGTCTTAGACGTCTTCTGCTTCATTCCTGGCTTTAGACCAATCCAAGGAAAGAATTGGCTGATGAGCTGCTCAGACCAGGCTGATCTGGACAAAATCTGGATGACTATTGTCACCTACAAAACTTTAAAATCAAAAAGGGAAGTGCTTTGCAAGACTAGGCGCCTCCAGGATTAGGCAGCAGCCAAGCATGGGTTTCTGGAGAGTGCTTTTGGATGGTGTTCCACCTACATCCTGCCTTAGGTGCCTAAGTCCTTTACTAGAGCTAGCCAGAAAGGCTAGATTCCCATTGAAGTCTGGAGAAGGATTTACATTAACTTAAGTGGATTGGTTCAGGCCCTAAAATGAGAACCATGTGTACATCCTTATGAAGAATCTGGTCCTTTCTGTTTATTCATTGTGACTTCTTGCTGCATTGGACCATTCATATGCACTAATCCACAAATAAAATGTCAGAAGATGTTCTGGAGGATGAGGGTTGTGACTTTCATGCCCATAGTCCGTGCTGCTCCCAGTGGTTCTGGCTGCATGGCAGCTGCCCTGGCTAATGGGCCACTCAAGCCAGATACACCATTCAGGTCATATATAAGCTCTAATTGTATTACTCGTTTGGCTCGTCAATACTTTTCCATGGAGCTGAAGGAAAGGAGAGCATATGGAATAGAGAAGCAGGAAAATTAATGAATGAAAGAATATAACTTTCAGGGTTCTGGCAATGTTTTCACATCCATATTTTGCTCCACTCCCCTGAGGTCACAAAAAGCAAATGGCATGTTCATTTCCTTCCATCTGTGCTATTCTGAACAGCAAAAGGGGACTTATATCTAAACTTTCTTAATAAGCAGGGTGGAGGGGAGCTGGGTAATAACGAGCTACTGGCTAGAAATGCCTTTGTAGATAATTTGACTTTCAGAATGATGTTCATTGTAGACACATTTTTCTTCTCTCTTTTCCAATTTTGCAATGCCATGACACTTTAAATTAAAAATCGAAAAAAGCCCCAATTCTTCCCAAATCCTACCCATCACACATGAAGCAGCAGGAGCAGACCCATGCAGAGCCCGGCCAGCGCTGTCCCGTTTTCCTTTAGAATGCAGGCAATTCCTTGTAAACAGTGGGGCGAGGTGGCTGGCCAGGAAGCCCTGGTGGTGTTGGATGTGTGGCGATGGCCCCCCTTTCCCCGGAGAGAGGCTCAGCTCCAGCTGCAGCTGCTCCCCCCCGCCGCTGGCTCCGCGGGAGGGGGCAGCTGGCAGCGCCTCCCCGCCGCCCCAGCAGATCGCTCCCCCCGCCCAGGGCCGCAGAAACCAGAATTTAGTGACCTGGCGATGCAGCAAATAAATAAATGAATGGAGCTGGAGAGCTTTCTGGAGAGGCCTGCGGGCCGTGCTTCCCAGAGCGAAGGAGAGGAAAAGCGCTTCTGTAGGCGTCTGGCTGGCTGGGTTCCTGTCAGAATAATGATTCCAATGTTGCTGGGATTTCACCAAGTGGCACGCTGGGGCACCAAGGGTCTTGGTAGGCAATTTTTTAAAGTTGTGAATGTAAATAAGGCACTTATTTAAATTAACCCTCTATTATACAAAGAAAACATAAGCTGTGAGGAAGCATTGCTGCTTGGTAATGACAGCAGTGCATTTATAAAACAGGGAGGAGGACAGGTCTTGCACATCACCTGGGAAGCACTGGCCAATATTTACCTTTAAAAATGGGGTTCAAGGACAATAGTTCTGCCACCAACCTGGCTAGCAAGGCAGCTCTGCACCTCGGCTTCCAGTCTGATTAAAATGAGCATAAGGATCATGCCCTTACATAAGCCCCAGAAAAGCCGTTTGAGGGATATGAAGTCACTTAACACACACTAGGAAGCAACCAGATTTCTGCTCTATAACAACATTCACATTTTTGAGGGGAAAAAAAGACCATGGAGAAAACCCAACTTAAAATCATGACATATTTCTTTAACTTAAAGTCTCCTCCTAAGCAGCACTGTGCTTAATCACATCCTAAAAGATTTCTAGTGTGAGACTATTTACATGTTTTATGTTTCAGCTGCTTTGGTTCCCAAA
The DNA here is from genome assembly GCA_013400435.1 of Pycnonotus jocosus. Lineage (NCBI taxonomy): Eukaryota > Metazoa > Chordata > Aves > Passeriformes > Pycnonotidae > Pycnonotus > Pycnonotus jocosus. The sequence goes on from VWYP01031344.1 coordinate 162,388, forward strand.
AGGGCAAAGTAATTTCAAGTCAGAGAAGCTGGACACAATTTTCAAAGAGAATAAAAATAGACAGTTTTGATCAATGAAAAAGTCTTCTAGATTTTTAAGGTCCAAAAATGGATCCAAATTCTTTTCTGTGGGAAAGTTTAATTTTCAACCAACTCACATTTTTATAAAGATCCATTTCATTAAAAGTTTTTCGCCTAACCTGGTCCAGGCTTTGTACCTGGGTATTGCCAAATGTCTGCTGGGCTCCTTTTGGGCTTGATGAGCTTCTGCCAGTTCCTTGATGCCTAGAAAACACCACTTTACTGCTATGGCAAAGCCTGGGTTTAAAATAAGGGCCATTTCATTCCTGCCTTTGCTTAAGCCCCTTCTTTTTTTTTTTTTTTTCCTTTTT
>VWYP01031344.1:162806-187316 GCA_013400435.1 Pycnonotus jocosus
TTTTTTGTTTTGTTTTTGTTTTAAAAACATTTCCTTCTTATTTTCATGGTAAAAGGTATTTTCAATATTTTACAAGAAAATACCGAATGTCCTTATTAGCTTTAGGTCATAAATGCCACAAAACAGATTTAAAAACTGGAATAAACCCAACATAAATGCTTAGTATTGGTGAGTATAAGGGCACACAAAACAGGGCAGTAAAGTCACTATACAATATCAGTATAACCATTAAAAAAATCTGGAAAAGCATCAAGATGGCTGGCCTCTTTGTAGTTTCAGCACAGAAAAAAAAAATCAAGCCTTATTTCTAAATATTTTCCCTAGTGGGAAATAACAGCTTGAAAATAATCCCAGATGTATTCATTTGTGCAACATTTTTCTGCTTGCAACATATAGGCATGGAAAAATTATTGAAGGTTTCAATTCTGGACTTGTATTTTAAAAATGTCAAGCTTTTGAAAAACAGCATAATTTTTCCTTAAAAGCTATTCATTTACCTGGAATGTTGGCCAGCAGGCGTACATTATGGACTTGGTTTAGCTAAGATTGAAAAATTGCCCAAAGGCAAAAGAGAAGTAGGCAATTTTTGTGGCTCAGATTATATACCAACACAACATACAGCTGACTTGATTTTTGAACTGGCATATAAAAGAATTTTGCAAGTGATCTTGAAAGTGATCAAAAGCTATCTGAGGTTTTTAAAAAGCTCAACAATTGTTATTTTCATGTTGTCTTTTTTACAATCACAATCTATATCTTGAGGTGCAAGTAATCAGAAAGCTCATATTAAATGGCTACTGAAAACAATAAAAATAAAAGCAATCCAAGCCTATATGTAATAATTTCCGAAGACGAGCAAATTAAGATCTATTTCTGTTTGCTCTACAAAACAAGTTGTTTGATAAAATATTCCCATTTTGGGTAGATATTAAAAGAAACACATACACTCAAAACTTCAGGAAGTTGTCTTGCTAAAAGAATCAAAAGTTTTCTTCTGTTCAATCTAGACTATCATCTTGAAAAGCTATTTGTCTGGATAGTATTTACAGCCCAGAATTTTCTGTGACTAATTTTGGTGACATACGGTAAGTGATGTTACCATGTATAGGTGGCTACAAATAATTTTAATAGGTTAGACGTACTGGGGGGAGGGCGGCGCGGGGAGGGGAGCTGTTCCCCTCAGTGTGTATGAAATCACTTTTTTTATGGAAGGGAGACTCTTTAATAAAAAGAAAGAAAAGTCAGTGAAAATTCAGGAAATAAAATTATTCCTCAAGAGCCAAAGGTGCAGATATGGAAGAAGGCAGAGTGGTCAAACCAGTGCACACTGACACTTTGGGGCTGAGGGCAGTGCCTGTGGTCTGCAGGAGGAGGGCAAGCTGCTGTTGAACCAGCCAGCTCCAAGAGCAGACAGACTGATGCTGCTGCTGTGCCAGCTCAACACTCAGTGTAAGCTGAGCAAGTGAGCAAGGCTGGTCAATGTGGACACATCACACTATGACCAGAGCTCCACTGGCTCAGACAGAATATCAGTGCACTGTGCTGATGTCCTGCAGAACTGGGCCAGTCTGCCTGGAGCCTGCCAGAAGGGGCCCAAGGCAGCACATGTACAGCCATAAATGGTGATCCAGCCAAGCATGGTATTCCAAGGGCCATGCAGTCTCTTCTGTTCCCACAAGAATCACTGCCAGAACTTCACTGTTTTTCTGTTTGGGAAGAGTTGAGTCATTAGAGGGTACCACTGAGGTTACTTCAGGACACTTATGGCCACCACTTAGAGGGTTGGGGCACCTCTACTGTGAGGAAAAGCTGGGAAAAATAGGTTTTGTTCAGCCTGGAAAGGAGACAGTTTGGGGGTGACCTAATTGCCTTCCAATACCTGAAGGGAGCCTACAGGAAAGCTGGAGGGAGAGTATTTACAAAGCATGTAGTGACAAAAGAAGAGGGAATGGCTTCAAACTGAAAGTGAATAGATTTGGATTAGATACTTAGAAGAAATTATTTACTTTGAGGGTTGTGAGGCACTGGAGCAGATTGCCCAGAGAAGTTATGGATACCTCAAACACTGGAAGTGTTCAAGGCCAGGTTGGATGGGGCTCTGAGACACCTGGTCCAATGAAAGGTGTCTCTGCCCATGGCGGGGAGGTTGAAACTAGGCAATCTTTAAGGTCCCTTTCAACCCAAACTTTAATTCTGTGAAATGGGGTTGGTCCATGACTGGCAGTATTCAGTTGGCTGGTTATTCTGTGAAAGGTAGTTCTTTTCCTTTTCAAGTGCAGACTGCTGCTATCCGTGCAGTCTCTTGCAAATGGAGAGCATCAGAAGAAGCTTCAGACACAAGTTAGAATGACTCAGAGTGCTCCTGGGCTTTTGGTACAACATACCAGCTTTGCCCTGCTGGAGGGAATATCCATGCTCAGATCACAGGTGATACTGGAACTAGTCCGTGTGCTGGGGGAATGATGAGTATTGCATCACAAATGGTGTGTTCTCACTTCTTCACTAGATCCAACACCTCCTCAATGACAGCAAAATTTATTTCTTGAATACTTCACATTGCCCTCTCTATCCTAATACCAACAAGCAGTGGCTCAGTCATACTTCTTGCCCAAGGGCTTTGAGAATTATTTGAAATAACCAGTCAGATGAAGGTGGGAAGAGCAAGAGAGCTTCTACACCTGTAATACTTTCTCAAAAAGGAATCGTGAAGAAGACGTGCTGGTGTTTCTGTGCCTCTGAGCTCTCCACCAGCATATAGTGAGAAAAGAGAAAAACCTGAGAAAGGTGTAGTCAACAAAGTCGTAATGTACAGCTGGCAAAGCTGGCAGAGAGGTTCTACTTCATGCCCAGGAGACCCATAAAAAAGCTGAGTGCCCCCAGCATCCAGCTGCAGGTAATTAGCAGACCTTAAAATTAGCATATCTTAAAAGATGAACAAATATCTCATAGCAAATCAAAGAAAGAGAATTTGTGCAGACATCTTTGTTGTCCCCCTGCAGAGAAATTGCAGGTGTCTCCACAGATCAGGGAAATCAAATATGTGGTCTCTGGTTATATTCTAAGTATAACTTGGTTTATTTATCATATAAATAAGTACTGAAGCAGAGACAATCATTGTGCAAGTAATTCTCTTGTTAAAGAGTCTCAGCTCATCAGTAAAATTGGAATTACAAGTAACAATCCCACCTGAAGAGCAGATTTTAGTACGAGATGAAAGCAAATACCAACTTCACCTTCCATTAACACAGCTCCCTTCTCACACAACTCTAACTAAAAAAATTAGTATATCATTCCAGGAATGAATATTTATTTACATGCTTAATTTTTTATTTTTTTTTTAAAAAGGGAGAAAAAAAAATCTGAAGATTGAAATGGCACCATCTGGTGACACCTGCCATGCAGCATGAATGGCTCATGGAGCTACTTTTTTTATTTGAAATTTTGTTGAACAGCCTTGTGTGTGAGTGTAAAAGCCTTTAACAGAAAACTTTTGATCAGCTACTACTTTTTTTATACTGTTGCTTCATCTTGCTGTAAAGACAATTGTAGCCAGGCATGTGGATTCAGATACTTCCTTCAGAAATTACCAGAGTAAATCAAGTTATATATAAGACTCACCTCACTCTAATTTATAGTTCAGCTCAGACCATTGAACTTGTAAGTAAAATTTATGGGGGAAGAGCAATAAATTAAATTGCGTAGAAACATAATTTTTGTCCTGCAGTTACTTGTACAGTTCGATTTAACATATAAAAAATGGAGTATAATACTAACTTGTTAATAAAATGTGCACAGCGCTGACATGTAAAAACAGTTTTATAATTGGTTGGTCCACTCTGTTAGCCTTGTTGACAACACTAAATTTTCATACCCCTACATTAGTAAGATTGAGCTAACATTATAAATGCAGAAAGCTCATAAATGCATACAACAGAAATTCATTTGGCCTTTGATTTTTTTTTGGGTGTCTTTAAAGTGAAAACTGTAAAATTACCACGTAATAAAAGCCAGTACACTGAACACTAATTGCCCATTTATAAAACGCTCTTTTCCTCCAATCACGTAGGTGTGAGGCATAAACTTCTTGGGTTTTACGGAGCTGTGCTTTATACTTTCAGTTCTGTTTCTCTCCGTTGCATTTCATCTTAAGCTTATAAAAGACGAGCTGCATTTTGTTAATCTGCATCAGCGTTCATTGGACATTAAATCCATGTAGATCCCTACAGAGTTTTAATTGTGGCTGAATTGCCAACAATAATTGGGCCTCTGACTAACCATGGAGAGCAGGCCACCCTCGCTGCCGGGCACGAGTGCTAGCTCCCACACCAGCCACGATAGCCCACTTTGTCAGCCGCCCGAAGGGAAGTTGTCAAGTCTGGGACCCTGCTGCTTTATTCCTATAACTGTGTTTTAGAAACACCTCACAAGTGGAATTGTGGTTGCCTCATCCAGAAAATGTGGAAAGGATTAATGTGGCATGTAAAACAAATCACTCCTGAGCTCAGCTGAGAAAGTGGGTATTAAAAGCACTCCAGTCAAAAGAGCTTTAGTGAAAGGGTCATGGTGATATACAGTCAGCACATGTTGGGCTGGTAAAGCTGCAGGGTGTTTGGAAATGGTAATGGTCCATGGGTGTAAATTCTTTCAAGACCTCTTAAAGGCACATGTGTTTCTTGAGCATGTTCTCCAAACAAGGACCTGTTATAGGTTAGCTTCACTGGAACTTTTAAACTTTATTGATTGGTTTGTGGTATTCCAGGTTTGCTTACTGTTTTTGGGGGCTTTTTAAAATGTTGTTGATAAACACAGAAAACTATCATAGCAATCTAAAATTTACAAATCTATAAACTGAGTTGTATACTGATTTATTGTAACATGTTGCAGAATGTGTTATTTCTTTTCTTTATGCCAGTAATCACTGGATTCACAAGAGTTAAGGGTCTATCAATATTTCTTTTATGAACGCGGGTTGGTTAAAACGTCTGTCGTTTTGAGGTTAAAAAGGTCAGACCCTTAAGTTTGACATAACATTTAGCGGTCCTTTATAAATGTTTGTAACTTTGTAACATTATATTTCCTAAAGTTATTAAAAAGATGGCTCATGGCAGCTTTTCTAGTAAAGCTGGGAAGACTGAGAGTACTTAGCAAAAGCTTAATTTTACTAGTTGCACTATTCCTTTTTTTTTAGTTTTTTTTTTCATTAGTAATTTCACTGTGATTTAGCATAAAGAATATAAATGTGATAACATATATTTACCATATAGCTTTTTTTAACCCAAACAATTGCCACTATAAGGTGGCAATGTCCAGAAAGGGTTTTTAAGCAACAACTCACCCTGACTTCCATCAGAAACATGAGGGTTCAATAATTTTGTACATTAGGCCTTCTGTGCAGGGATCACTTCACTTACATTTGAAATGGAGCCATTTTTGAGAAGCATGTGTCAGGTGTTGAGCAGAACACAGCCACATTTTTATACAGAATGAATGGCTGAGAAATGGAACTGAAAAAATAATGTATTTCCTTGTTACAGTACTTGCCGTGATGTAATTAAAAACACTAATAATCACTTCCAACATGCACCCTTCAGCTGAGAATGCATCCCTGCAGCAAATGGCCTGCATTCAATTCCAGGAAAGCTTATTACAGTCATGGTTCAAAACCCAATATTTTAGAATTTGGCCAACAGAATGCTGCTGTGGTCAACAACACTAGAGAGAGGGTTTTTCAGTCTTATTTCTGAATGTATTTGTTTTCTACACAAGGCCACTGTTAATTATTTTATGTGGTCATTTAACCTGTGTTCGCTATAACAGACTTGAAAGCAAAAGCACAGATTGCAGTTGCATGATGTGGTAGGTGAAAACATTTGTTCTGAATAACAATATTTAATTGAAATCATATTTAAAAACACCAAAGAGTTGTTTTCTCACAGGCCCATAGGACTCTTATGAACAGGGGCCATGGTTAAATGATCAAAACCCTACTTAGTCAAGTTAAAACAAATAAATAAAATAACATGTGACCTTGGCAAGGTTTGGGTTCTATGTAGGTTCTGGTTCAGTACCTCTGTCATTGGCTCCAGCTACAACCATGACTACAAATATTGTTTCACAGGCTTCAGCAATGACAGCATTTGTTACTTTTGCCTAGTACAGCACTGGTGAAAGTCAAGATCAGTCATTCCCCTGCAACATTTCCATCATCCAATGAAGTTCTAGCCGTAAAGCATAAGAACAGAGAGTAGATATGATGTCACTGTCTGGCATCTTTATGGAAATCAGAAAGCTTTGGTAATGCTGACCTTCAAAATTAAGTTTCCTGTCCTCTTCCCCTTCAGGAAGGTGAAATGTGATGTGCCTGTAAGCTATCTTGAAAGAGATGTCCTGTAGCTACTTGGGTAAACAGCTGAGGTAACTGACTAAGACACATTTAAATGTTTTGTAAAGAGACACAGTCTAAAAAGGAAAAAAAAAAAAAAAAAAAAAAAAAACAAACAAAAAAAACCCACCAAAAACCAAACCAGAAAAGGTTCATAGCAGATGTGGGGTGGTTTAATGGTATTGTTCCACATCGCAATAACATGCAGGAAACTGGGCAACACTGTAATCTATAAACCAAATTATTGGTGTTCTGCCCAAACATTTTCAAAACTAAACACCTGCAAGAAACAGCCAAATATTCTGAACAGAGGACTAATCCTTCTTGGGTTTTTTACCCCTCAAAGCAACAACAAAAAAGTAAATCTATGTTTATGAAATTGTTTTCTTTGGGTCTGCTAAGCTATAGGGTGTATTTTCCAACAGTTTCCAAGAGCTGCTTTGGTAAACCAAGTAAATATTTCCTGTACCTAGGAAAAAAGACACTGTTTGCCTTTTGTTTCAACTCCCATTTTATAAGTGTCTTGGTAGTCTTCATAGTGCAACCTCAAATCAGCTATTTTGCTCAAACACTGTGGGGTTTTTTAAAGTTGAAATCTTAAAAGTGCCTCAACACCTTTGTAAATTAAACTCCTAATAGCATCAGCTCTCAAGTTTGGGGTTTTTTTGAGAAGAGTCTGCTCTTTCTCACATCTGAAAAAGTAGATCCAGATTCAAAGACATTTTCGATACATTCATCATCAAATATGCAAAATCATTTAAAGTTGGAGTATAAACTAGCAAGAAAAAGAAGAATATTAAAAGTTAAAAGAAGAATATTAAAGAGTTAAAAAAAAAAAAAGTGGGGTTTATTTTCCTCTCAAGTTGGAAAAAAAAATGGCTTGTTTTCTTCTGCACCTACTGAGCTACATCCAGCTTGTTCAACAAGGCTTTGACATGGAAAGACCAAGAGTCAAGATAGAATTTTTTGGTAGACCTATGAGCAAAAATTAGTGGTACTTAAAAAAAAAGGAATGATGCAAAATACAAAAGGGAGCAGGGAAAGAGAAAAACTGGATTGAGAAGGAGAAAATTATTTAGTAAAAAATATTCTGACTAAATAATTTGCATTTCAAAAAAGTATGTTAGGAAAATAATCTACTCTGTATACTTTGTCCAAGAAAATATAAAAATGCCAAGTTTCAGCAAGGCGTCATGTTTAATTTTAAACTTATTCTAGAAAAATATCTAAATATTTTGTGCATTTAAGTTTTTTTAAATTTTAATTTTAATGTATTTGCTTGTGTGTTTCTTTTTCTTTCTTCTTAGGTTTTTGTTTGTTTGTTTGTTTTTTGGGGTTTTTTATTCATGGAGGGAGAGAACAGCAAACACAGGGAAGCCTTCATCTGGATCTAAAAAATATAATTTAATCCTAAAACAACATACTTTTTCCCTCAAAAAGTTGAGCAAAGCTTTTGTCATCTTTTCCAAGAAGCAAAAAAAGGCAAAACAAAATTCATAGCATGCAAAATATGTAAGTCATCTTACACTTTCAGCTGCTGATGTGGGACTGTCCTTGTGTCAGCCATTTCAAACAGGGCATGGACACCACCTGGCAACCCTGTCCAAAGCAAAAGAGAAAGTTAGAAGGAGGCAAATGTCCACTTTATTTCTGCTGTTATTGCTCACAGGCTGCTGCCAGTGCTGACTTTTCAAACAGTTTTTCTGTGTGGTCTTTTCCACACTTTCCATGAACTTGCCACATTTTGCCCACAAAATCTTTCTACTTTTCTGAAAAAAAAAAAAAAAAAAAGCTACACAAATGGCAGGAGCACACATCACTGTACAAACAGTCTGACAATGTACATCCACATGTGTGTGCATGTGTTGAAAACATTTATCAGAGTCTTCCTATGTTACTCCTGCTTTCCAAATTCACAAGTGTCATACCAACCCCAGGCATAATATCAAAATAAAGTATTCACAACTGAATTACCTGTGTATTCTGCTATTTGGTACATTTACATTGGTACTGAAGCAGTCTCAAAATGTCATTATCTACCTTCTGTTAGCTATAGATTTTTTTATCATAAGAAACAAAAAAAGGATGAGACTTTTGAACAGACTAACCAGCTCTGTCTTCTAAACAAAAGAGAGCAGATACAAGCAGGCGAGTGCTCCCACTCACAACTTGGAGCAGCAATATTCAGACAAACAAGAGGAAGCACTTTTCATTACAATGTCATGCAACTCCTTACCAGAGGATGCTGCAGAAGCCAAGAGTGCAACAGTGTTCAAAAGGAGATTAGACTAATTCATGAAGGATATGTCTGTCAATGGCTACTAAGCACTGTGATCCGGATGCCCTCTGGCGAAGGAAGTGCCTAACCTACTGCCTACTGGAATCTGGGAGGAATTCCACAGGAGAACTTTGGCATAGTTTTTATATTCATATCTATAGATAGATAGATAGATAGATATGTAATTTTAATTGAACACCTTAAAGAACTGTTTAGTTCTCAGACTCACAGTTCTTACTCCTGTTTGACTACTCAAATGTTTACAATGTTCCTTCTGGGGCCCTTTTTTAGCAACTTCAACATTACCTTAGTCACAAGAGACAAAACAGTAACTTCTTTTAATGTGTTTACCTGATGTTATTCATCCAACTTGTAGAAATCTCTCTACTTTTGTAAAGCCGCAACATCAGTTCCCAGAAACCTGGTAAGTATAACTGAAATAAAATTTGATATGTGCACACCTGTACAGCAGATGACTATGTTAAAAGTGATTAAATAGTGCTTTTTTTGTGTGTGTTTGTTTTAATTTGAACCTTACTCCCTTAGAAGAGTGGCAAGAAATTGTTAGAGCCAGGACCCCTCTGAGCAAACCAGTTTACTGAGGCTGAAGATGCAGCCCTTGATTTTACAAACTGAGGACAGATAATTGTCAAACTTCAAAGAACACATCGTTGCAAATCTCCTGCAGTAACAAGTCTCTTCCTGTGACCTTCCATGTGAAATGTGTTTCTATCGTTTACATTGCAATTATGTTCTAATGTAAGGTACATTTGGAGTGTAAATATCAAGATTAAATCTACCTTGAAAACTCAGGCTGAATCAGGTTTATAGCCTAGAGGCAAGTTGTGAATCCCATAAAGCATTGTTCAAGGGACCTGGTTAGTGTTTTGTACACCTGCTTAATGTTTTTTTTTTCATAGTCACAAATGTCAAACTGCTCACTAACGCATTGAGGTTTGAATGACAGCCATGCACTTGAGCACCAGTTATGTTTTTTCACTACCAAATTGGACTATAAATGATGAAAAAGAGGTCAGAAAGGAAGTATAGAAGCATACAAATTTGAAAGGGGAAACTGCTAATAGTCATAAACCCTGTGCAATCAAAGGACCAGCAAGTCGTTGTGAATTACCTGCTCCATGAATTACTGATCTAACTGCATTATGATATGGAATTTTCTAACTCCTTTCATCTGTGGTGCAACAGCTCCTAACAGCTCCCAGATCAAAAGCACGACTGCCAGTGAAACCATGGAGGAAAAGCCCACAACACTGACTTTCATTATGAGCACTTATTTGTTAAACTTTTCATAATATACAGGTTTCATTATTTATTGATTCACTGATTGGATGTACTGTAAGTGTGCCACCTACCAAATTTGAGGAAATAGCACAGAAATGATCAGCAGTGTGACACCTCAATGCAAGTCAAAACCTGTAAGCCTGTGCACATAAAAACTCATAGCTTGAATATTTCTCCACAGGTGGTAACAGAAAGAACATACATTGGAACATTTTTGTTTGTTTGTTTGTTTAATCCAAACCCCCAAAATACTTCAGAAACAATTAATTCCATGTAAGTAGCTTGCACAATTAGCTTGCACATGCCAATAGAACCTACATGAAGACACAGTCTGTGTGAGCAGTGATGAGACAATGGATTTCTACAGGTGCCTGTCATACCGTACATGGCCCAAACCAGAATTCTAAGCTCAAGTTATGACCATTAAGACAAAGCTCAAGTCAGCAGGCATATTAACTAAAATATATGTAAGATTCTTTTAGCTAGGTTTAAAAATTCCTATGGTGTCTATTAAAATATGTAAAAGACATTTCTAATCTAACACTTTTTCTTTTCCTTCTAAATCTGGCTGGACAAGAAAAAAATGAAGTTAGTTATGCTCACCTGAGCAAATTTGACAATAAATATATGATCAATAAAAAATAAATAAATATTATTTATGATAAATAATAAATAAACACACACACATATACATATGTATACACACACACAGAGATGTACACATTTGGACAGATATCTCTTTTGTTTGGTGGGTTTCTACTGAGACAACTCTGTGTGTGTCCAGAGGTAAAATGTGAATTGTTTCCAGCATCATGACAGTCTGCACAGTGAATATGTACTTTTTTTTCGTGCTTATCTTAGGGAATAAATGCTTCAGGCACTAACAGCTGCATCATTACTTCAGTGTGAATATACTGAATTCGTTCTAGCTATGATCATATTTGTAAGTATGTGATCTGCAAGCAAAAAGAAAGTAAATAATATCAGTATCACCTTGCTGGTAGATCAGCCTAGAAAACAGACTTTCTTTTCTGTGGAAAGAAGTGATTGTGAGAGGACCAGTGCCCCCTCAATTTGTTTCCCTCTCCCCATCCACCCCACTGCTGAGGCAGAGGCCTGGTTGGGGTGTGAGGAAGCTGAAGGAGCAGCTGCCTGGAGAGCAGGGAGCCAGGGAAGTATAGGCTGGCATATGACCAGGAGCACAGGCTTCCTGGACAGCCTGCCTGCCTGCTTTCCATTGAAACTTTCAATGGAATCAACATGTTCCTGTGAAATGTTTCAATTCTGTAAAATCAGCATTTTCCAACCGAGAAGCATTCCACTGGAAAATTTTCAACCAGCTCTAATAATCAGGGCATCTTTATCATCTCACACAGGGGTGCTGCTGCAGGACACTAAGTTTCCATCTCAGAGGCCATGAGCCAAAAGCTCTCCTTGCCTGCATCCCACACCACAGCCATGGGCATCACCAGAGCTGTCTGCCACGGCGAGCTGGGGCTTCTCCCTGCAGTGTCACCACATTCTCACCCCACTGTGAGAGCTTGACTGACACTGTCCAACAGCAGGCACCACGAGCTCGATGTGACCAAATACACGGCCACAGCAGAGACCATTTGTGTTATGCTTGGGAAAAGTGGGAATTTTTTGAAGGTTTGAAGAAATTTTAATAGTTTTAATCTATCATAGGAGCCAAAAAGTTCCAATCGTGAGCAGAGGTTTTCTTATGTATATATATACATAGATGTTGGATCTTTTGAGTTTAAATCTCAATTTTTCTTTAGTGAGTTATTCAGCTGATTTTCATGTCTTCCTTAGGAGGTGGGTTCATAAACTTGACAAAAAAAGTATGGATTTTACTTTTATACAAAAGTTCCATTCAAAAAAAATTTTAGGAAAACAGCATCAAGAGTGTCAACCAAAAAAGAAAATGAAATGGTTCCTGACAAATGTTAGTTAGAAGCATCTATTGATGATCACACCTCTTGATAGAATCGACTTTGTTTTCAGTGAGACACTTTAGGAGTTTGTTCTACTAGGAGTTACAAGCTAACTAGACAAACACCTACAAATATAAATCACCATAAACAATTATTCAGTTAAGATTTCGAATAAGTGAATCTAGATGACAGGAAACTGATGCTTGATAGATTGGAGTTTTTTCAGTGAGCATAATGAACCCAAATATATTTCTTTACAGCAAGAAAGAGTTAAGAGAAAGATGATATCTTTCTGTAGCTGATGTTGGAACTCTTTAAAAAGACAATTTAGAATTTATTGTCAGCAAGCATTAAATAATCAAACTAAATGAGATTAATCAGATTAATGCAGATTTTTAAATTCTATTTTATGACTAACTTTTAAGGACTGGATTTCCAGATACTGATGTCCTTCAATTTCTTTTTGGTGCAGCTGTAATATTTAGGAGCAAAAGTCATCTTGAAGCAAGTCATGCAATAGTCAAGATCTTGTAGGGTGCAATTTCTTAGTCTGAAATCATCCTAATAAATCGCACAAAGAATATGCCTATTTCACTGCATTAGCCATAAAAGGAGGCTGTGGGGACAAGCTTGGAGTAAACATCTGCACAGTAGGTGATTTAGGCAAGGTGAGATGAAATCAACCCAACTTTTTTCTCAGGTAACTTTTGATGAAATAAATTGCCAGCCAAACTTAAGGCTGTAGGTGACTAATGTTTACACTGATCTTCATTTTTTCAAGAGGAAGTTTAATAAACATCATACTGACATCTGTGCTTTAAGTCCTTCTCATGGTAGGAAACTTTTTTAACAGACCAGACCCTGAGGCTCAGTAAATATTTTACTAAGTGACCTCAAATTTAGGGTGTAAGTATTAGGAGTCTCACTCTTTTCAACCCTTACAGTAGCAAGGCAAAAGAAGAAAAGAGAAAATGAAAAGGCATGAAAGCAAAAAGAGATATACACAAAAAAAAAAAATTAAAAGAGAAGTAAACAAACAAGTGAAGCCAAAAGACTAGAACAAAAAGAGAAACAGAAACAATCTACAGAATGACGAAAATCCCTTTTTGTGTCATAGAAAAACACGCATAAACCACAGCAGATAATCTTCCCACCATTACGAGAGGCAGCCCTGAAACAAAACTCCAGATTTAGAAAGCTTGCTGGCTGCAGAAGCTGAATGTGGGGCTGAGCCCTGGCCATGGGGCTGTGCCAAGCCCCAGACACAAACACTCCCCCGGGCCACGGCAGCGGCGCTGGGTGTCTGCCCCACCTGCAGCCCAGCGCCAGCTCCTCCGAGCGCTCCTCGTCCTGCAGACACCCAGCCACCCGTATCTTGCAACCCATAGGTCATGTACACATCCAACAGATAAAGTCACTTTCCATCCTGCGCGTTTTAGGGGTTTAAGTTATTTTAAATTTCATTAAATTATACATGCTATTCTAAATTTCCCAGATGATGGCTCGTAGCTGACCCCAGCCCCAGCAGAAAGTGGGGGAATTTTTTGTACTTGAAGACAGAAAAGCATGGCAGCATTGCTCTCCCTTGGGTACTATTTGATGAAAGAGGAACACCACATGCAGCTGTGGCTGAATACTAATGGCCACTGCTGTCCCTGCCACACAATAAGAGTTGTTCCGGGTCAAAGAGGGATACATTTTGGGAAATATACCAATGCCAGATACAGAGCATGTGAATATACAGTACACTAAATGCATAAGTACCTATATGCATATTCATACATACATACAGATGTATATATATATCATGTAAAGTGTGAGGTGTTTGGGAAAGCTACCAGGGCACATACACTTGAATTACACGTGAGTGTGTTTCTGTGTAGATGGGATAGTGGGCAAGCAGAGCAGTGCACGTGTGCTCCTCATGTGCTCCCAGAATGCCTTGTATTTCTGCTAATTTGGCTGGGTTACCTCAGTCCCCGAGCCTACAGTAATGCCTGTCACCCTTTTGGGTACATTTTGTTGTAAATCTAAGCAGGCAAATATTTGTGTCAAAGCTGTCTACACGTGCAACCAGTTGAGAAGCTGAAATGCCTTCAAGTCATGTACCAACTGTTTTCATTTTCTCTCAAATGGTGTTTCTGTTATTTTCTATCTCTGCCTGGGTTTTTTTACTGTCTTTATTCTTCTCTAAAGCTTAACTGCCTTTGTTTCTTTGCCTAACTTCTAGTTAGAAGTGAGAAGAATGTGTAGGAGCCATCTCCAAATTTTAATACAAAGACAGCTAAAATTCCCGACTGTATCAAAACAGTCCCTTGCAGAGCTGTTCATCATTTCTTTTGTCTACATAAACCCCATCAGAGAAGCCATAATGCAGCCCTAAGAAACTATCAGAAATCCTGTAATAAGCACTTTCTTTCTAATGTGGCAAGAGCTTTGAAATTCAAGTTATAAATGTGACAGAAGGATTGAATTCAAGTTCACCCTGTGGTTATAGATGTGGTATAGTTGGGTATGAAATTTGTGCCTGTGTGCTCTCCCAGTGCACTTAGTCAGTAATTGCCTGGGCCCAGGGCTTCTCCTACAGAGGTAAGAACAGCGGGCTGACAGGAGACCATGGACAGGCTGGAGAGATGGTAGAAACTGCAGCTGAAGAAATTACTATGTCTTCTGTATGGAATTAAAGCAATTAAGAGATGTTTAGTGAGTAGTTCATCAGTACCAATGAATCATGGACATGCCTAAGTGTCCTGCAAAACCACATTCTTCACAGTTTGGGAAGTCTCACCTAATACAGCTAAAGCTGTCAGTGCAATGCAGATTACAATCATTACTGGGTAGTGGCTGATCATCTTGTTTGAGAGATTTGATTCCCCACATGAGAACCATCCTATAGAGATAAGCCAAAAGCTTTGGGGTTTGCCAGGGGTTTTTTGTGGGGTTTTTTTGTTTGTTTGTTTGTTTGAGCTTGTTTATTTGTTTTTGGTTTGTGGTTGAGGGTTTGGGGCTTTTTTTACTAAATGATCCAGGGGTCAATATGCAGCACCTTTTCTCCAACAGAGATACTAGAAGGGGAGGTTTCTGGCAAGTATCTCTCTTCATAAGGTAACAGCAGGACAATTTGAACTATGGTGGAATTCAAGGAAAATAAATATGAAATTGGCAGGACTCAAAGTAAATCCACCTGTCTTAAAATGACTTCAACTGTAAACACCTTGGGGAATTCAGACAGTTACCACCCACAGTGAGGATGACTGAAGGAACCAAGATGAGCTCATCAAAACAGACCTGACCCTGAATTCTCCCTAGCACTAGTCCTAGCACTCCACTTGCTTACTCTGCCTTAATCCACTTACCAGGTTTTCTGAAGTCAGTAGCCCAAAAGAGCATATGACCATGTCCTCCTCAGTTTAACTCTATTTGCTTGAATAAGAAATAGAAACAACAACAACAATAATGATAATAATCTTTCTTAACAAGGTCAATAACATTCGGTTACCTGAATGTTCATTTAAGACCTTTTTCTGCAAGTTCAGGGAGTTTATACAGAACAGATGAGCACTGAACTCAGAATTCTCATCTTCTTTTTACTGCCATAAATTTGAAACAGCTCCATATAACCCTGAGGAATTAAATGAAGTTTGCAGTTTCTAAAATGGGATACAACTTTGGCCAATACCATGTACAGTAACAGATTCTTTAACAAACTGACATTAAGGACACAGAAGGGGGAAAAAAACACCCCAACAAAACAACAGAAAAAAACCCCAACAAAAATAAGTAAAATGTGGTCCTTAAGTGAATATCAATGGTTAGAGGAAGGATCTTCTATGAGCCTATGGGAAGCAATATGCATTCATAAATCCTTGTCTGTTGCTAACTGATGGATGGACGAAATTTTATTTAGCCACATCAGCAGCAGATTCACATAAGAAATAGCAAGAGCAATAAAACTCATATGGATAGCTTTCATACATATGAAAGTTTCTTGTACCATGTGTCACATATTCAGTTTGTAGGAATAAATATATTAACTATGTTTTTCTAACTGAAAATATTTTCCACATGTGAACAGACTTAAAAGCACATTTAAAGGGAAGATGCAATAATCAGATTTTAAACTTTGGCTTTAAATTCAAAGCAGAACTTGAAGTAAGCCTTTGGGGATGTTCTTCTATTTGAAGGAATGCACAATTCTTGTTACCTACTTCAAGCAATGAATGGCAACACTCAATCACAAAAATACAACAGAACTACTTGGGAGTGTGAGGAGAAAACATAGAATACATTTGAACACCAAGATCATAATAGTCATCAAGATCAGGAAAAGACTGAAGCAGAAGTGGATTTGAAACTTTAAATAATTACCTCAAATCTTTGCTTATTAATGATTACTTGTTTCCAAAGGAAAAAAATCATGTGAATTCCAGTTCCCTAGCTACCAGAAAAATGGGATATTTATTACTGAAAATAACTTCTCTATGAGATACAGGGTCAGCTACTTCATGAAAGACTTGGCCAACTAGACAATGTGCAGAATGAATGTTGTTGATTGGATTTCTTTGTTAAGGACTGGCAGAAAACAGCATACAGTAGTAGCTAAACTGTGATCAGATGGCAAAAGAAAATAGCAGTTGTTTATCAGTGCTGTGCCCTCGTTTTTTATTTGAGCGTGTATGTTGGGCCTGTGTGGGCATGGGAGGCAGGCAAACAGCATGGGGAAGAAATGGGAAAAAAGGAGCCCAGGTGATGAGCTGCACAACATTTCAGAGCAGTCTCTGAAAAACACCACTGCAGATCCGTTTATGAATCTCCTGTTTTCTTTTTGTGAGGTTGTTTTGCAAGTTGCTGGCTTTGCTGTGGTGAAGGAATTTTCAGGAAAAATCAGTCTCTGCTCATAGATAGGTAGTGTAAAAAAATGCACAGCATGCTTTGAAAAACAACAGATGTTAGAAAAGTCATTGCTACTGTTAGAGTAGTAGTTCCCACTTGCAAGTAACATTTTGCTCTTTGATGTGGTCTGTCTATATCTTCTGTTGCATGAGCCTAGCTAGCAATAAAATACCAACAGAAGTAGAACCAGGAATTATAATAGGATGATACAGGTACAAACTGAAAGGAGGTAAACAAAGTATTTTCCATCACTAGAGTGTTTCAATTGGCACCATAGAAAGGTCAAGAGATCTTGGTATATCTTATCTAGGAAAATGGGATAGAAGAAGCAACAAACACACCAAGGACTTTACTGTTGAGCCACAGTGCCAACAGGCAATGATTTCCCTCTCTTTTTGCAATAACACAATTATGAGCTGTTGAGCCTCTTTGGCTCGTAGGAACAGTTATACACCACCTTGCACCAGTGCACCACCTTGCTCTTCTTCCCAGTGCTGGGAAGAAGAGCACCCTCCCCTCTCCTGTTTCTGCATGCTAGCAGGAGAAGCTCACACAACATTCTCCTTACATTATGACATTAGAGAGTTCTTGAGGTAGAGTTTTTACTCTCATATTTCATAGCTCTTGTTGGGCTTTTCTTTCCTGAGTAAACAACTCTGGTTTTTAACCTGTGAAAAGTTTTGGCATTCTATGAAAATGAATCCCACAGACTGATTGTAAAATTAAGCGTTACTTCTTTCACTGATCCAGCACAGTCATAATGTTGTGTCATTTATTCTGCCCTTTTTGTCTGGCAGTCATTAAAATGTGTGCCTCTGAGTCATTTGGCCCCTGAGATAGTTCCAGTTATAAGTTGACAATTTTTAGTAGGATGCTACAAAATATTATAGGTCTTATGATTTCTGTTTCTTCTATCCTTTTCCAAACTGTTCTAAACTGAGTGAGAGAACTGACAGGCTTTTCATAATATAATAGGACACAGAATATTATTGTATGCTCTATTGTTTGTAAAATCAGCATTAAAACAGTTTGTGCATATTTGCTGTGTTATAATTAAACAAAACTATTGTTACAGTGGTTGGGATTGGTTGAGTTTTTGGTTTTTTGGGGAGTTTTTTGGATCACTATTAAATGTAGGTAAAAAGCCACAGCAAAATTTCCGGATAGTGTTTTCTTAATACAATTATTTATCTTGACTTTTGAGACACTTCTTTCCAAAACCCTCTTGAACTTCATTGCCCTTAAGTGCACAAAACAGACAACCTGAATGAGTGCATAACTGGGGTATAGTGAAAACTAAAATAAAGCAAATGCCCTTTGGGAATACATTTGTATCACAAATACCAGCTGGCGCTGGTTGATCCAGCTTTTGGCAGTCTCTGTAGCAATGTCAAAGACACAGTGTTTCAGAAACAACTGATGAGTCAGCGGCAAAAGGTTGAGAGATTTAGTTCAGAGAGTCTCGTTTATTATATAATGAAATATTTCCGTAACGTCCCATATTTGACGTCCCATAAGAATACCAGTTACAGGCTGAGCTAATAATACCACCTATTATTGAAACTGCATTAATTTACTCCAGGATCTGACCCACTTGCCACCTGCCTATAGACTTGAAAATATTTAACCATTTGGAGCTGTACTTTTCCATGGTTTTTTTCTGTTGTCCTATGACCCACTTCTAGGGGTTTTTTTTCAAACTAACAAATACTGTGTTTCTTTCCAAGAAAAGCTCTTGGGAAGAAAAATGTTATTTTGTTCCTGTGAAAAAAGGCCTGATGAACATGTTGAGAAGCTTTCTGACATTCATGCTTTGGAACAGAAATATGAAATTTGGGCTATAGGGAAGCTCTGAGGGGATTTTTTTGTAACTCTCATTATGGTCCTTTGCAAGTGATCCATCAATTGTTGTGAACTTCCAGAACTAGTTCCTGACATCTGCAAATTTTTCTTGAGCTTCACACAGAAAACGTTTGAAAGAACTCATACCATTAAAAAAAAAAAAAATCTCTTTTCACCAGATAAAAAGTATTAAATACCTAAAGATGGTAAAACACTCAGATAGAAAGGATTTAACAACAAAAGGAAAGAGTATTGTTCACTTTTCACTATCTCTGTGATAAAAATAGAAACATGTTTGGTCACACATCACATACAGTCTGCTTCACAAGAATGTTTCCTAACCTTATATGTTATACCCTGTGGAAGACAGACATGCTCTCTACTCCTCTGACCTCTCAAATTTACTAGTGCATTTTCACTAGCTAGACATTTTCCACCCTTTATCTAAAGGGGCAATTAAAGCTTCATTTGCAGCTGTGCTTCTGAAGCTGAAGCTTTCATTGTATCATTTCTGAAAGCTGGAATTTATTTGATCTGTGGAATACTAAAACTGCTTTTGAGAACATGAAAAGTGCATTAAATATTAAAAACAAAAGAAATAACTACTACCCCTGGACAAAAAACTGTTGCCTCATGGCAAGATGATGAACACAAGCAGCAAACCTAATGGAACAGGAAGAAAAGCAATAGCAGTTTGTCCTTTTCTGGAAAGTCTGGCTTGTTAGCTGGCTGCATGGAATGAGTTGCAGGGGAAAACGAAACTAGAGAATATGTAAAGCTGGGAGATGAGATCATCCCCCAAAATATTCCTTCAAATTCATAGACACTTCTGGATTCATGAGGTGAGAATAACCAGCACTGAGGACTGTAAAATTCATTTGTAGCATTTGAATTTGCTATCATACACTTGCAAACTGCCTCCTCCTAGAAGGGGGAGCAGGAGATGCCCTGGAAATCAAGGGTGAAGAAATGTAGTTTTGAAAAAATTGCTTCCTAAAATGAGAGTGACAATAGCCTGCATCCAGACAGCCTCTGCTAACAGTCTACACCAATCCAACCAAGTGTTACAGCTACCTTTTAAGTTTTCATCAGCATATTATTTTACAACAGCCTGATCCTGCAAATGGCCGTTCCCAGGTGCATAATTATTTACCCATGGAGTCCACTGAAAACAATGGGTGTCAGTGCATAAGTAACTACCTGGAGGACTGAGAGCCCTGGAATTGTTTCTGCATATGATAGGGAAGTTGCATATTTGCAAGGGGATTTTCTTTCATATGTGTATTTGGGGCTTTCTTGTTTCCAAAACTAAAATGGAGATAGGCCCACTTCAAAATACTGAGACAAAACCTTTTGAACTTTAACAGTGGATAGAGTCCAAACCTACAGCAATCTCAAAATTTTGCATGTATAGTGGCTCTTTATAGTGGGCTGGATCCAAACCTCACATTGAAAAATATCCCCAAGGCAGTGGAACTTGGATCTGTGCTTTCCGGTTTGAACCCAAACTGAAAGTGTTGCAAGAAATGGCTCATTAGTTTACTCTGTAACATTTGCCTCCAGAAATCTGTCATTGAACAAAGGCACATCAACATCTGAAAAAAAAATAAATTATTAGTTATCTTCCTCCAACCTGAAGGCCCTTTAAGTGTTGTAGCTCAATATTTTTTTGGAAATCAAGGTCTATTGCAGAGCTGTCTTAGATCTCTCTATCAGTGCAGACAAGGCTGACTTTTAACACAATGAGAACATCAACATCCCCTTTGGGGTGGCCATATTTATAAAGATAGCAAAACAGATCCTCCCTTGAGGTGAAAATGAGGGCATGATGAAAAGACTCAGTCAGATTTTCGGTGACTATCACTAAAAGCAGTAGCTCTTTTCTTTCTCTTTCAACCCTTCTCCTTTTTTAATGTTATGGTATACATCTACCCCATCTGTCATGATAGGAAGAGCCCTTCCTCTTCCTCCTGTGTGGAGGAAGAGCCCTTCCTCTTCCTCCCCTTCTTGCCTTCTGAACTATCAGCTGTGGCAGCAAAAGCTGGGAAGTAGCTGTAACTTCCAATCTTTTTCATTTCGAGTGTAGGGAAAACCAGACCACAGATTATATCAGATAGACTGACAAGTGTGTCCTCCTCCCCCCACCTCCTTCCTAGAGCCATAGGATGAAAGGTGAAGGTATTCAGCTAGGTCCTAGCTCCCCTGGGAAAAACAAAGAAAGTGAGAAATCAAGTACTTGGCTGATTTGTATTCTTGTGAAAGCGATCACAGATATTTATGTGATCCATTTTGTGCTTGGTTCAAAAGCTGGTTAACGTCACAGCCAGAAGACTTCTTAGAGAAGTAACATATCCCTCCAATATTCATGTCTTAACTCTGTTTATGGACAAATGTAATGCTTCTCATGCCTTGATGATCACACTGAGAGACCAAAACATGAAAAGAAGGAAGGGTTTGATAACTCATATTTGTGCCTTCTCAGTCCTAAAACAGGCCTCTCAAAAGTACTGCACTGATTGTGGTCTCTGGATCATTGATGGCTACATCCTCAAAGTAGTGTGTCAGCATGGATTTGGTCACATACTGATCACAGAGGGTTGATATTATGGCTCTGAAGGTGTGAAGAGGTTGTTTGTTTTCTGGATTTTGGTTTTGTTTTGTTTTGATTTATTATGTTTGAAGGGAATAAAATAGATCTTAAATAGACTTTCATGAAACACAAATTGCTTTTAAGCTTTGGCTTAATGCCTGTAAGTGTTTAGAACTTGTGTGAGGAAGTCATCTGTCTTAACCAGTGTAAGGTCAAACTTATTTTCCATGTTAATTAGACATATTGGGTCTGATAAGTCGATGACAGTACTTAATTTTAATCAGCAAAGAGAGGGGTCTTAACCTACACAATGCATGTATAGCCTCTCCCAAACTAAGTATAATGAGTCTGGAAATTATAAAATCACAGGCACTCATTCCAAAGCCCTGGAGATCCTGGATGCTGTTTTCTTCCATGGGCCCTCACTTGTGGTAATAGAACATTGGAATTCTACAGAGTAATTATCACTAAATTATAATTGCAGTAATGGATGTGTTAAGTCACTCTAGCAAGACCAGTCTTCTGAATACAATAACCTAAAAAGGATATATAGCTATTTTTGCTTTGACCCAGTGGAAATGTTCAAAATATCCCTGCAATTTTTGAAACAGCTACATGCAATTTTTGGTACTTTCCAGAACAGTTCTGATTAACCCAGCAATAACCAGAAATTTGGGGTTTTTTAATTCATGTGAATTTGGAATAATACTCTGTGCACTGTAGTCTCTACTTTTGAGATTTTGCTGCCAGATAAAGGGGACTTTTTGGAATATCTTTGTGGAAGTAAATTCCCAGTGTTATGACAGCTGGTCTGAAATGTGTTGTGACAAAAACAGCCACACTATATGATTTTTAAAATAAATTTTCCAGTTATTGGGGAATAACAGCTGGAGTGATTTCTTTGGAGCCTGTACATTTAATGTACTAACACATATTATATTTGGTCTATCCATATTTATTATACACATTAGCCCTTTTTAATGCATATTCTACCACAGTGGACACTTAAACTGCAAGGATCCAAGATCAAGTAGTCTTCTCAGGACTGCATTCTGGCAAGTCCAGTGCTCAGTTCAGCAGCTTAGCAAGTCCCAGCAGGTCAGCTTGGTGTGCCTGGTGTCCCCTCAGGCTGATCCACCTCTGGGACAGCCAGCTGTGCCTGGCTGAGCTCGACTGTCACCAGTCTGTCCCATCACAGCCTGTGCTCCTTTCACTCACACTGTCACTCTGGGAAGGTCAGGGCTTATCCAGCTGCAGTACTTGGGCAATAATAAAGGGCATGCCATGCTGTGTCCCTGGCACACTTCACACTGAAAACTAGGGGTTGAAGTCCTTAGGCTTCCATCACAGCTTATCCTTATCCCAGCTTTCCAAAGGCAGCTGGTGTGTTAGACAAGAAAGCATCACAGGACAAGAGTTCTCAACCATTTTTAAATGATACACTATCTATTAAAAGGAGGTGGAGACAATGGAGGTTATATTAAGCCCCCCAGATGAAGACAGACCTTCTTTTGGTCCTTCACACCTATAAGTCTGATTTCCTGCTGCCTTTAACTTCAGTTGCTTACTGACATTACTGCTAAATTCTGTTACTTCTATACAGAAGAAATATGGAAGTACAGAAGTCTTCTGTTACTTTTATACTGGTGTGAGCATAAAGGAGCCAGAAAAACTGCATATTGTTACCAAGGGCAGAAAACCCTACAACAGATGGAAAAATGATCCCACTTGGCAAGCACTAATGTTTGGTACTTAAAAAAAGGAAAAAGCTTTTGGATTTCAGCCACCAAATCCAGTCCCAAATCTTGAGCTGTGCAGAGTAATTCCCAGAGCTCAAAACCGTAATGTACTGTTGTGGATCATCCATTAAACTGTCTATTGAATGAGGTATAATGCTAAGCAGGCTGAGGAGAGCCTATCATTCCGATTAATGCAACTCCAAATCACAAACCCTTCAGAAATTATTTTTGTAGGTAGGGCAACTCGGTGCTAAGTAAGTTTGTTTGCTTTGAGAGCCAAGATGTTAGAACATTACAAGCCCAGAAGAATATGTCTATTTCTAGGGCCTGAATCATGGCACAAGTATGCAACAAAATGGAAACAGAGTAAACACTAATAAGCAAAGAAAACAATATTGTTTTCTACATCTATAATAAAAACTTAGCAACAATATATACAAAGCATAAAGAAAGTGCCACATATTCTTACTTTAAGGGTAATTTTTTAAAAGGTATTTTAGTACAGTCAGTGGGTCTCTAAGAAGCCCACTCTGACTCTGTAACTCTTTTTCAATAGTGTGAAATGCATCATTTTGAGCTGTTGTCTGGATAAAGTTTTAAGCAGCCACTGAATGTGTTCCTAATGTTGTAACCCCAGTATGAAATACCATACACACAATATAATAGAAAAAGCATCCTAAAATGTTGTGGAAAATGTGGGTTTCCTTAAAAATTAACAAAAATACCATGGAACCCAAGATTATTGAACATCTAGTGACTGGGAAAGTTTCATTTTAGACCACCTTAGCATTTGAAAAGATTTTTTTTCCCCAACAAGACTTGAACTCACTATGATTGGAATAAAATAGCATCATTAATCTGGCTGCCCTGCTTATAGGTCACACACACACATATATGAATATATATATATGTAGAGAGAGAGATCTTCAGTTTATAGGTGCCATTTGCAAAAAAAAAAAATTATTTGTGACATTAAACACTTATGTAAGGGATGTGTATCTCAATTATTTGCATTGCTCATACCTTCAAAATAAAATGTCTTAGCTATTAGCTATTAATTTAAGTCATAGTGTTATCAATTTGCATCAAAATACTCAGAAGTGTTGTTTTATTTACTCATAAGTGTTGACAGTTTGTAGGCAGGGAGCAGAGAGGGATAGGACAAAGGAGAGAGAACACATAGAACTTTTTATATGAAGTATTTTCAGTGGCTTTATAGTGAAAACTCAATTATATTTTTCTTGGTCCACAGCCTAATCTGTGACCCCATAGGAACACAGCCATCCTCACTCATCCTCCATGGTTCTGTTGAACTGAATTTTTCAGTCCCTCAATGCCCCATGAAGCCTAAAAAAGAAGGGACACTAGTACATGTGTCTTAAAGAATTGGTTCATTTCTCTGTATTGGATTATATAACTATAATTTATTGTAATATTATTTCATGATTATGCCTTGAAGTGAGAAACATGTGGGACTCAAAGACTGTATGCATATTAATACAGTTTGGTTTTTCTTTTTCTTTTTCTTTTCTTTTTTTTTTTTTTTT